>RJWK010049322.1:0-16652 GCA_004363435.1 Platanista minor | reverse complement strand
TATTTCTACAAAGAATGTGCTAATAACATTTTTTCTTGAAACATACATAAGCCAAATTACCTACTTGTGTATTAATCCATAAGTTCACTAAAAATAACAATTTCTTAGTATTATCTATTAAAAAGTAAATGCATAAAATAATAGCAAGAACATTTTAGATTTCTAAACAGTAATTTGTCATTTCCAAGCATTCCCAGAAAAGCACAATGAATTCCTGGGAATATTAGAAACGTTCTTAAAATATTTACAAAAACGTTTTAATCTATATATTATTAAATTTCAAGAAAAAGCTTAACTGACATTCCATAGAATTAAAATGCTAATGTAATCCTGCCTCTTCTATATATTCCTTTATAAACAAAATATGCTAACTACCCCTCCTATCCCTTTTTGGTTTTGAATGTCCATCTTTATCTGTTAGGAATGTAGAGACTATGTTTAATTGCTGCTTATTAAAATAAAAAACTCCAGCATAAAAATGTTTTAATAATTGCTTTTATTTTCTCACCAAGCAGAACAGTCATAATGTATTCTATTTTATAACCTTATAATTTATTTTTTAAATCCCTTACCAATCCTTCATAAAGTTGAAAGTTTCTTCCTCTTAAAATTATTACCTAAGTAATGTGTGAATAAATTTTTATTGATTATTTCTTTTATGAAAAAACTTATCTCTGAACTTAAAAGAATTTTATTTTTTTTTTATTTTTTAAAGATTTTTTTTTTTGATGTGGACCATATTTTAAGTCTTTATTGAATTTGTTACAATATCGCTTCTGTTTTATGTTTTGGGGTTTTTTTTGGTCACAAGGCATGTGGGATCTTAGCTCCCGGACCAGGGATCGAACCCGCACCTGCATTGGAAGGCGAAGTCTTAACTACTGGACCTCCAGGGAAGTCCCCAAAAAGAATTTTATTTTTCCATAGCTTTTTCTGTGACCACAGAGAGCACAGCAACACCAAAGAGAAAAGTGATAGACCATTTTTATAACTTACAGAAATTTATAATCTCAAAAGAATAATTTTTAAATTTATAAGTGAAGAAAAGCATCACATCTATAGTGTTCTATTATCTAAATATAAAAATTTTATATTTATTAGATTTATTAATTGGCAGTAGCCAATTACTAGGCCAAATGCCAGTAATGATGGTGAACTTAAACTGTATATTTGGCTTCTTTAAAGAATTGATGTAATCATTAAGGTTCACTATGAATATTCAAAGCACTTGGGATAAAAAGAATAGCAGATAATATCTTCCTGGATATTACAGAATTTGCAAGTACAGTTTACCCTTGAACACCACAGGATTGAACTGCGTGGGTCCACTTATTCACAATTCTTTAAAAATAAATACATACTACAGCACTATGCAACTTGTGGTTGCTTGAATCTGTGGATGCAGAGCCAAGGATAAGGAGGGCTGAGTGCAAAGTAAGTAATACATGGATTTTGGACTGTGCTAAGGGACAGTAACTCTACCCCCCTCGACCCCATGTTGTTCAAGGGTCAACTATATCATTTTGATTGGAAAGATGAAAATGGAGTTTTAAATGGTACCACATAGAGAAACCCATGTATAGTTTATATACTGCTTTCTTAAACTGTATTTTAAAATTAAGAACTATTAGTTCTGGACTTGTAAATGAGAAATTATTTAAATTATCATTATCATTTTAGTGCTTTAAATACCATAAAAAAGAGATGATACTTTATGTGGAACTAACTAAACTTTTAATAGAAAGCTTTGAAATCAGAAACATTCTTTAAAGTCCTCAAAAGAAACAAATACCTTTCACTGATTTTAAAAAATATGACAGAAGTGACATTTAACTAAGCTTCCAAGATAAAAATGTGGTCCCTAGCATTTAAATATGCACTTATATTTTATAACTTCTCAACATCAGTGCAAAATCAGTTGAGTTACCTTAAAAAAGCTGTAAAAATTTGCAAGTGTGCCAAGTGAACCAATAGTGGAACGGAGAGGGAGTAAACTACTGACTGTTCAGAAAATAATAATAAAAATCAACACAGGTCATTTGGAAACAATTTCTGGTCTAAAACCCTTACTGTTCAGCCTCAGTAATTCTTTTTAAGTATTTCCATTTTTCTTACTGGTAACAATGACTTCAAATCTAAACATTTGTCTGATAAAAGTCACCAGATACAAGAACACATTTTCAGATCAAAGAAGAAAGATATTGAGAGAAAAAAATTATAAGGCCAACATTCATGTTGCCAAGGGATTGAAAAATCTAGAACACACAAAGTGGCTGCAAACCTGCTTTGTCAACACCTTACATGCCAACCTTCATTTTCTACTTTTCTTCTTCTTCTTCTTATAATATTAATGTAAAGTTTAAAACTTTACAAAAAAGTTTTATTTTCAATCAGTATCAATCCACTATTTAGAAACAAAAAAGAAAGGAAGGAAGGAAGAAAGAAAGAAAGAAAAAAGACTTAAGAAGAAGTCTGAAAACGAGACCGACCTATACCC
Source organism: Platanista minor (assembly GCA_004363435.1). Taxonomy (NCBI): domain Eukaryota; kingdom Metazoa; phylum Chordata; class Mammalia; order Artiodactyla; family Platanistidae; genus Platanista; species Platanista minor. The sequence continues at coordinate 14,155 of RJWK010049322.1, read as the reverse complement.
TGGGTGAGATTGGATGGGTTAAATGTCTCTGGCACTATTTGTCTTCACTATTGACAGACACTGTCACACAACCCACCACACGATGCCTGTCTCTGAATGGCGAAGCTAGAATGCAAGTTAAGTGTATTAATAGAAAAAACAACTAGCATCCCAGCATATAAAATAAGCAATCCAGATTACTTTACCAAAAAACAAAAATAGAAACAAAACAAAAAAACCAAAAAACAAAAATTGTAGGGTTGACCATTTAATTTACATGTTTAAAACAGTTCCAATTTCCCATTTGTACTTTTCCCACCCAACATAAGTTTACATGCTACAATAAGCAATGTTTTAAAACAAACTTTAAAAAATTAAATTATTAACATCCAAATAAATGCATGTGAGTAAACTTCTTATTCAAAATTTTTGTTAACTCATATTCACCAATTTGTTCTCCTGTGTACTAATGCAATCTAATCCATAAGCCAGAATGTTCTTTCTAGGTGTTTTTAAACTGTGCCCTTACCCAAATTCCCTTAAAGAGTGTAAGATGATATGTTCTGACCAATACACTCAAGCAGTAAAAAATATCTACATTTTACCAGCAAAAGAGCAGTTTCATTTCTCAGGCCAACTTCCAAACACTTCCTCATCTCACCCCCTCCAAAAAAGTTACTAATTTACACTTTTTAAGAATTAAAAAAAAGTTTTGGCCATGCCGCACAGCATGGGATCTTAGTTCCCTGACCAGGGATCAAACCCTTGACCCGGCATTGGAAGTGAGGCATCTTAACAACTGGACCGCCAGGCAAGTCCTAATTTACACTTTCAAATTAGATATGTTACTGTGCAAAAAACGTTTGATCCTAGAGGCTCTATTTAAGAAAAATAATTAGCACTATTGCTGAAGCTGAAAGGGCTGTTACTGATTTACTGGAGACCATCCTTCTCTCCTCCAGTCCATCAAACTGCCAGTCATAGTTCTAATACGATACAATAATTACTCTCCGCTTTTAATCTAAATTCTCCTAAAATAATTATTTTTACCTTGTCTGAGTGCCATTAATAAACATTCACAGAGTATTTATTAAAGAATGTTTCCTGAAAAATAAAATGCTTACAAAATTTGTAAGTGTCCTGACACTGAGAGCAATGTTTTAAATATATATTTTGTCCTATTCAACCCTAAGTATTTAATCACAGTGTAAAATAGGTACATATTACACAATTTGTTTTTTAAATCCTTTCCTCTTGGAAGAGAAAGATGCTTTCTATCATCCAGCGATTTAAGTACTACAGGGTAGCATCAGTAATTGATACTGGGTGAAGAGACTAAAAAACCCAGAAAGAATCCTCACTCTCAAATAACTTAAAAGGGAATAACTATACTAGCTGATGACTACATTTATTGTTGTCAAAGACCCCAGGAGGAACAGGGTTTTTTAAACAAAAAGACAGCAATTATACTACTTGAAAGTAATGTTTACTTTAAGACAAAAAGAGAGATTACCACCACATTAACTTAAGAACTGGAGAGAAAAAACAGTTCTGAGGGATGCTATTTGAAGGTCACTTCAATGCTTTATCATATAATACATTTTAAAATAGTTTAAATAATAAAGGCATTCCTGCCAACTCTAGTCCAATGTCTTCATATTTTTTCTTTTTTAGAGGTGACCAAAAAAGGGAAAATAGTATTTGTATCATTAAAATCTTCTGATATAATAAATCAGAATGGTTTTACAACTGGATCTGGATTACAGTGTACATCAGATCCAATTGTAGATAAAATGTCTAGACAAAAAACAGAAGTCATAAATTGCTCTACTAGAAGTTTTGATAAAGGATCACGCAACTTTATCATTTCATTTTTTAAAAAGTGAGAAGAGAATTCTAGGAAGAATACTTCATCAGTCAACTTTGCAGAATCATCCCTTTGGGAAGTGTCTGTTCTCCCTATGATTCATCATCCTCTAGCAATGCTTCTTTTATTTACAAGGGCTCCTAGTGAGAGAGTGTCAACATTAAAGAGTAAGTCAGAAAGGAAATCCCATGGTCCATGTGATGTCTGATACGCAAAACTTCAAAATGAGGTAAAAAACAGACTGAGAATGGAAAGAAAGAAGCAAAATAAAGCTAAAAAACTTGTTTCTATAAAAATAAGATCTATTTTTTAAAACCTTACTAACAAATGAAAAGACAAATCCATGTGGGAGGGAGGTCAATGTTTACCAAAAGATCACTGATTATCAGGCAGTATTAAGTATTTTACATATTTACCTTCATAATAACCTTAAGAAAAAGTTGTTACTGTCTACTTACAGGGGTAATACGAGAAATTTACTGAACTTCCACAAGATTCTGTCTACATGATAGAAATGATATGATAGCAATCAGATTCAAATTAGGTCTTTATGATTCCAAAGCTCATGCTAATTTTATTATATTTCACATATGGGAAAATAGAAACAATGTCACAGAAACAGGTGAAGTCTTTTGTTGTATCCTACCCTAATCAATTCCCCTCACTGGAGTCCCAGCTGGAGTGTTTTTATACAACTTTATTACTATTATTTATACAACTAATTATTATAAAACAATTAGTTATGGTAATACTTTTTGCTTATTATCAATCTTATTGGTAGCATAAAAAAAGTAAGCCCACTTCTGTGCATTAATTCCTTAATGTGAAATTCTACAAAACACATAAACAAGAAAAGAAATTGTGGCTATTTGATGTATGTAATTTGTCTATGAATGGCTGAGAATCTGTGTGCAGTTTTAAAATGCTATTCTATAGACTCAGGTAATATAAAAATCTGCTTATTCTACCAGAAAATGAAAAAAATCACAATATTTATAAAAGTTGCTAAAAATTAGTAAGAGGACCAAAAAAGGTAAAAGTTTAGGGAATAAACCATTAATAGGTCATGTGTACTTTTTGTCAGTGAAAATTTATAATATGGATAGTCTCCTGAATTGGTAATTGTTTCTGAATTAACCATTATGGCCCAAGTTTACTGATGCTTTCCATTCTAATAATGCAGATGTTAGTAGTATACACCTATACATACACACATATTTCTATATGTATAAATGTATGTACTTAGATTTACTATGTAATTTTCAAAGTCAGAATGAGGAGTAGAGTTTTTAAACATGTTGCTTACTTGGCAACATGTTTGTAGCTAGGATCTGACTTCCTTCTGGAAGTGGTCCAGTTTTCTAGGAAAAGTAGGAACGACCATATGGAATAACCAAGATCAATTCACACTTCAGCTCACAACATCAATATGTAGGTTACATAGGTGAATTACTTTTCCTGTTAATGGGCTTTGGGTTTAATCTTCGGAATATATACTACATAAATGGTCAAAATTCTGAAATATGTTAACCTAGTTAACCCAGGAGAGCAGTAAAAGGCAAACTTGCTCCTTAAATTTAGTCAACTCAAGAAAATAAGAATTACATAACTGCAAATATCTTCTAACACTAGTGAACAAGTTACAATAAATTAAATGGGCTAAGTACTCTGTTACTGTAAATAACTTTTATAAAAAATGTATATTCTTCTAGAAATAATATTCCTATTTTGTAGATCCTGAAACTTGCAGAGGAGAAGAAGGGGTGTGGCTTTTTCAACTCAATATCCTACACACTGCCTAGTCCAGGATATTGTGTTTCCCTAACTGAAGTGACATAACATTATGCTAAATTCCCTAAAGTACAATGGCAAGGAGAAAAGAACTTAGACCTTAGTGGGAAAGAAGAGAGGTATCTTGTGCCTGGAAGGACTGAGATATGATGATATGTAAATTGTCTAGTACAATTCCTATCACATAGGAGGAACTCAAAAATGATAGCTTATATTTTCTTCAACTCAATTTTTATATAGTTTTGTTGTTATGTATGGTCTACAAATTCCTATGATTTTAATTTAGGTGATTAAGGTGTCTGAAGTATTGGGATGGCCAAAAAGTTCATTTGGGTTTTTTGTAACATCTTATGGACAAACCCGAATGAACTTTCTGGCCAACCAAATAAATTAAAGCATAGCTGTTCTTTGATTATAGGACATTATTTAGTTCTCTAGTGTCCTCTCTTATAGTGTAAATAGCACACAGCTAAGTTCTTTCAGTATAGAAAATACCTGTTAGGTACTTGCTGTAAGCATAAAATTCAAAGCACTATTTAATAAGTCTCTTCCAACAGAAAAGTTTATTATATGGATCACTTCATGTAAAATTATTAACTTTAATTACAGCCTTTAAAAACTTTTGTATGTGCTTTATTAGTGTATATACCTATACATGTTAAAAACTGCTACCAAGTATTCATGTACTGAGATTATATTATTTCTAAAGAGGACTAATATATAATTCCTGAAAGTAAAATAACAACATTATGAAAACAAACAACAAAAGAATTACTAACTAGCTATTCCTAAGAGTCTCTGGCTGAATTATAAAACCTATGGTTTGATTAATTCATTGTTTATTTCAAGAATTAGAATTAAAAAATTTTAAAGAAACCTGAAATAATTACCTTAGCAAAATATTTTGATATAAACTAATAAACATGATGCTACATCCCAAGATGAGGACAAACAAATAGAATTTAGGATATAACAAGAAAATAATTTGATTTCTTAAAATGAAGATTAAAGTTTATTGTTCACTTCTGTGAAAGACTCCCTATTTTAAATAAATTAAGACAATCTAAGGATAAAATTATAAACATGTAAGTAGATTTTTAAAAATACTTGATTGGTATCTGAATTATATCTCAATAAAGCTGTTATTTAAGAAAAATATCTGCCATATCTCTTTTCAAAAATCCAAAATTCTAGAGTAACTGTTTGTTTTAGTTCTCCTTAATACTTCTTATATTTTAGTTCCTTCCAACCTATACTGTAGGATTAAAGAAAAAACCGAAAAGAATCCTTTCACAACTTTCATTTCTTCTTGATCAACTCCTTATTTTGCCAGAACGTGTTATCAATTCATGTACATAACTTTTTTTTAATAAGTGATAATTTTTGCATATATATATATATTTATTTATTTATTTATTTATTTGGGTCTTCGTTGTGGCGCACTGGCTTCTCTAGTTGCAGTGAGTGGACTCTAGAGTGTGCGGGCTCAGTAGTTGTAGCACGTGGCCTTAGTTGTAGTATGTGCGATCTTAGTTCTCCCACCAGGAATCGAACCCGGGCCCCCTGCATTGGGAGTGCAGAGTTTTAACCACTGGACCACCAGGGAAGTCCCTGGATAACTTTTTTGTGTTAGGAAAACAGTCTCTGTCTTAATTACTAAGAACCTACAATATTCTTCAGAAAGTCTGTACTTCTAAAACTTTTATTCATTTACATAATTGAACCTCAAACTCCTAAGAAACTTTCTAGTGGTACAAAAACAGATGTCTTTTAAAAATGGGGAAGAGTACAGATTTCAGACTGTTAATTTTCAACTACACCTCCCAGATTGTGACACTTGGCCCTATGGAAAGGGGAGGAGTTGTGAGGAAGTAAACCTCTTTCCTCCATTCCCAACCCTGGGTCTTATGAGATAAAAGATGTTATTAATGATAGTATGTAAAAGTGTGAATAGTGTAGAGGCAGAAAAAAGGTTTAAGAGACATTCTTTTTACCCAGTATTCTGGATTGTGGATTAGGAGCATCATGTTTACTCATTCCTTCAGTAATACATAAAGGGAAAAAAAATCTAGATTGGCGAATCTGAGAAACACATTTTTAATAATTAAATAATTTAAAATGTACATGAACACCTATATGCCCAGCCTCTAAATTTTAAAATTTAAATTGATTTAGAATTTGTGAAACACAAACCTTTATGGCAGAACTAGAAGTCTGTTCCCACCAGGCCCTCATACCTGATAGCAGCCAATCCGGCTCCTTCAAAACTCTGAAGAATTAACTACATCAAGAGTCATCATTTTTATGCATTTCATATTTAAACAGCAAATGCTATAGATTAAAAAAAAAAAAATCAAAGAAGTCTAAATTAATGTATCTTTCCCTAAACATCTAGTCTTCTGGCCAGGAAACACTGAGTAACTGGTAATTTACTCCAAATCTCTCTTTGACATCTATGTCACTAAGGACATTAATATGTCAAATAAAAAAAGCAACTCTAATTATACATACTAACTGATATCCCTACTATAACTATTCTGCAATTTAAACTCTCTTACCTATAATGTTACATGACAAAGACTCTATTCTACCAATAAGACATTAGAATTCTAGAATAAGACTATGTTGGTTAAAAGTAAACGTGTAAAAAAAATTACAAATGACTTGGTTTTAGATCATAGAAACTTTCTGTGTGTGAATATATGAAAATTATCAAGGTCACCTCCTTACTCTCTTCACAATCTTTACAATTCTTGATCTAATAAAAATTCATTATTTCAGAATACTTCCTTTGGTTAATTCTTATTTTCATGATTTTTCAACTCAAAGCCTTCATTCTAATTTATCTGGAGAGGATTATGGAGGGAGGGAGGGAAGGAGGGACCTTCAACATTCCATTAGTGACTCAAATTCAAAAAATTTCAATATTTATATATAAAAACTTCTAAAATTGAGTTTGGTATTATTTCAAAGGAAGTGTCGTTCTTTTTCCAAACCTAGCTAACATTTTTTCAGCTTTTAAAAGGAACTGGATCTACTGTCAGCAGATGTTAAAAAGCACAGAAGAAACAGACTTTTAGTTCTATACAGATTCAACATGTCTTTAAACAAATCTCAAAAGATACAAAGAAATCAGTTAGTCAATTTCTACTTGTGGATTTAAAGTGAAATATTTCATTAAAATTTAAAAATATATATTTTATTATCTGATACTATTTTAAAACTAGATTAAATATTTAAATTCCAGAAAAAAATATTCAGTGCATATAAAGTGAAACCAGGTCATCTTAACAATTCAATTACTAAAATGTTCACAATTAAATCCACAGAATCTGTTAGAAAATGTCTGGCAACACATGAACAGTGAGCAGGGCTGGTAAGATTCTTGGCCATGTTTAAAGTTTTCCTGCCCTCAACCAGGAAGGCTGCATATTACACTATATGGCTCAGGGGAAAGATTGGTACACAAGGTTAATTGGACTTAGGTTAATGCAAATAAGAAAAGTACCCAAAGTTCTACTATAGTACCAATATCCTCATTTAAACCACAACCTTCCGCTTCACTGTTCTTTTAGAAACAAAAAGAATTTACTGAAAACAATATTCTGATGGATTTTAAGTACCATTTTAAAAGATGAGAGGTATCATATTAGGCAAGAAACCTCTAATTAGTAGGACAGATGAAACTTCAGAGTATATATATAATTTTCTAACTTTTTTAAAACACCAAACACTTAGTAGTCTATAAACCCAACTAAAAAAAGAATTACAGTTGGGCAATCTAATATTACTGAAAGCATTCTTTATTAATTTATCACTAATCAAGACATTTTTCAATGAGCTTGTCTGTCAATCTTTTAATTCAATCAAAATTTGAACCAATTTTACATAATTATAAAGTGTATGATTTGAGAGCTGATTAAAAATAAACTTGATAAATTTCAAACATTACTTTCCATACTTTTTCACTGATATAAGAAAATGTCTTTATATAAATTACATTCAAATCTTCCATTTACTTTCAACTGAATTTAAAATAAGTATAAAGTCACATATGTTTTTAAATGTAGGGAAAAGGTTATAGTAACATGCTACAAACAGAAAAGACACGAGTGCTTGAGTCCTTTTTTCAGATTATACAAAATAAAACATTTTCCCCTTTGAGCAAAATTTTAAAAATAATTGTTTTATAGAGACTCAAATATAATTTTCTATCCATAGCTTGGTATTTAATAACTTTTTTATGTGAGGTCAACAAAAGAACTTTAAACTCGTTCCCATAGTTGAAGATAAGGTCCATTCTGGGAGATGGCACTAATAGATGTGCCAACGTGAAACTTTAAGAAATGACAGTTATATCAAGAATACTGTATTGAAAGTTTTTAATGTTAAAAGTATGTAGTTTAAAACCTCCTAAAACAAACCCTCAAATCACACTCTTTGTTATGAATTTTGCCAGCACTGTTCATGTTGACCAGGTAATACTTTTTTTTTTTAAAGTAAAATGAAATGCATACCAGCAGCAACTACAGCTGGAGGAGGCGAGCCTGCCTCACCACCACTTGTCTGACTCATTGATGCTACAGATGGTTCTCTAGATGGAGGTAACTGTAGCTCCTTTGGGAGAAGATCATAGACAGATTCTGTTGGGGGAAAGGGAAAAAACTTTTTTTAAAGAGTATAAGTCAATAACTTAATTATGAGTACAAAATTAATGTTCTTTCACTCATAAGAAGAACTATATTATTCATACACACACACTAAACTTCATATAACTACTGTTGTAAAAATTATTAGCAAATATTTTTCTTTTATTAAATACTTTTATTGAACTGAATAATGAATTTTCCATTCATTCTAACCCCTGCTTTCTTCTTGGCTTTATCCCTCATGCTTACGATGATCTACAGAAAAAGTTATTAAAATTTTAAAACTGTATAAAACTAGACAGAAGAGATGTCAAATAACCCAAGATGCTCCAATATCTTCCTTTGAAAAAAAAAAAAAAAAAAAGGGTAACATCATCCTTTACATATGAGATGGCATGTACTAGTGTATATCAGAGCTTTAAATTGGCTTCTCCAATTAGACCATTAGTCTACCGCTCTTTTACTCAGCACCTTTAACAAATACTTTAATTTGCTATCATAATGCATTTTTCCCTCCTAAAGAAGATAAAAAGAGGAATGTTATGGCTCAAGGAACTACTTCTTACTCTGAGGTATCTCCAACTCTAGAAAGGCACAAGTATAGGATACTCTTAAATCACAAAGCACAAGTGCCTATATTAGATTATGATTACTTTTTTATCCCAGATTAAAGAGTACTGTATCTTTTTAATATACTTTATAATATTCTAATTGTCCATAAAATCAAATTTACATCTACTATTTAAAAATTATTTTATAGTTATTATTATATGGTTTTTGGACAGAAATAATTATCAAGATATCCACTAAAGGTAGCAGAATCAATGTTGGAAGAAACTTCAAAAGACCAGTTAGGGGCTTCCCTGGTGGCGCAGTGGTTGGGAGTCCGCCTGCCGATGCAGGGGACGCGGGTTCGTGCCCCGGTCCGGGAAGATCCCACATGCCGCGGAACGGCTGGGCCCGTGAGCCATGGCCGCTGAGCGCTCATTGCGCGTCCAGAGGCTGTGCTCCGCAATGGGAGAGGCCACAACAGTGAGAGGCCCGCGTACCGCAAAAAAAAAAACAAAAAAGACCAGTTAGAATCATATGTTTATTTTCTAAAGAATCGAGGCACAGAGTTTAAGGGACTTGCCTAGTATTCTAAGAAAAGCAACATTCCAACAATTAAAGAAGATTATTAACTATTTGTACTAAGTGATTAAAAAAATAAAGGTAGCACTGTAAGACATTTTATCCTTGGTAGCAAACAATACTGTTAGTTAACTGATTACTGAATTCATAAATACTTTGATACTCCCAGTTAAAATATGTATCCTGAGTTTCATGTGGATAGGAATAAGAAAGAATATCATGAAGGAAAGCTAAAATTAGAAGTTGTAGTATTAAATGATCTTGGTTCACAGTAAAGAATCCACTTAAAAATTTTTCTTTTGAAAAACTATTACCTAACACTTGAAATTTTCATCTTCAAAGCATTTAGCAAATTTTACATCTGTCTGAATATAATATGCTCTGACTAAAATTTTTCAGCTTGTTAAAATGTCGCTAAAAAACTTAAGTAGATTACTTCCATCTTTCAAATAATTTAGGGGGGATAGTACAGAGAACCTAATTAAAACAGAAATGCCACATCATCAAACATAGATTTTAATACAATTATTTTTCTCAATCTATGTTGAAAACGAGACCCTTATACATAGAAGAAAAGCATATTCAAGACCTATTTTTGGGGGGGGGTTGTAGGCAAATAAACAAAAAGGAAATATGAAAATTAAAATTAGCTTAGATAAAAAGAGAAAGGATCTACCAAAATGCATTTATGTCAAGGGAAAAAAAAACTTAACCTAGTAAAAGCCCCATCACTAACACCATTTCACTTTCCCAAAGAAGGACATAGAGTCTAAATTAGAGGTATAAAAGCAATGTCAATAAAAATACACTGGAAAGTAACTAAATATAGAACTTGTTATATCTCAATCTTCCCTATAGCCTACCCCCAAACCAAAGTAATAAGCAAGCCAAGGGCTTCCCTGGTGGCGCAGTGGTTGAGAGTCCGCCTGCCGATGCAGGGGACACGGGTTCGTGCCCCGGTCCGGGAAGATCCCACATGCCGTGGAGCGGCTGGGCCCGTGAGCCATGGCCACTGAGCCTGCGCGTCCGGAGCCTGTGCTCCGCAGCGGGAGAGGCCACAACAGTGAGAGGCCCGCGTACCGCCAAAAAAAATAAATAAATAAAATAAATAAGCAAGTAAAGTGGAAGGAAGTAGGAAGCATGGATTCATTCCTTCACCAAAGGTATTATCTGATTAACTGACTCAAGTGTTTGGAAATTACAGAAGTCAGAAGTTTCTTCCTATCTATCCAAGGAAAACAGCAGGTAATACAGTCCTTACCATCACAGGCTCTGACTTCAGACATAACTGTGTTGGCTCTGCTACTTTAAACAACTTCTCTAAGACTTAAATCCTCACTGAAACTCTTCTTTTACCCCATTATCTCAAAGAGATTCCCTCCAAGATATAACTGTACACCATGACCACATACTTTGGTCTTACTCTCAAGCCTGCTTCCCATAAAACATAAAAAGATTAAAGGGATATAAATTATGCTGTTAGTACTACTGTCCTTTAGTCCTAAATTCTATCCAAATTAAACACTTATACAGTCTCCACTAGCCAATGAGAGAACTCCTGAACAAGAGCATAGGTCCTTTAAATCCATGAAAACAATAAATAGTCCTCCCTCATGTTAAGTTGCCATATCTATTTTTCTTGTTTTTTTTTTATGCGTACGCGGGCCTCTCCCTGTTGGGGCCACTCCCGTTGCGGAGCACAGGCTCCGCACACGCAGGCTCAGCGGCCATGGCTCACGGGCCCAGACGCTCCGCGGCATGTGGGATCTTCCCGGACCGGGGCACGAACCCGTGTCCCCTGCATCGGCAGGTGGACTCCCAACCACTGTGCCACCAGGGAAGCCCATCTTGGGTTATCTTTTAAATCAGTTAAATAGATAAGGGAGGAATGAAATTCTAGATTTATAAACAAAGAATAGGAAGAGAATGGGAAATCTATAATGAAAAAGCAGTTTCCTGAGAAAAGACTTCCTTAGAAAACAAAACTATAACCTCTACTACATTTTTTTTTAAAAAACCTACTAAATTTTAAAAGAATCTACTAGATTTTTTTTTTTTTTAAAGAGAGAGAATGGTTACAAGGTTTCTTTTTGGGGTGGTAAAAATTCCAAAATTAGATTATGGCAATGGCTACACAGCTCTATAAATATAAATAACTAAACACCACTGAATTTGTACACTTTATTTATTATTATTATTTTTTATTTCCTTACCAAGAGGAACTTACAGTTTAGCAAAAAGGAATATTCTGTTCAACCCTCAGTGCTCAACTTTGTTTGTATAATTCCATTTATATGAAATGTCTAGAACAGACAAATTTATAGAGACAGAAAGTATGTTAGCGGTAGCCTAGGGCTGGGGGAACAGAAGAAAGGTGGGTGACAGCTAAAAAATATGTGCTTTCTTTTGGGAGTAGTGACAATATTACAAAACTGATTGTGGTGATGGTTTCACAATGCTGTGAAGAGAATAAAAACCTTTCAACTGTATACTTTAAATGGGCAAGATGTATTACTTGTGAATAATTGTTAACAAAAAACCTACATAACCCAACATTTGTTATCTCATATTTTCTGTGGACCAGGAGTCTAGACATGGCTTAACTGGGTACTTTGCTTAGGATCTCACAAAGCTACAATGAAGGTGTTGGACAGGGCTGTAATCATATCGCTCAGTGCTCAACTTTACCTATTTTTAAAAATTTATTGTATTATTTATTTATTTTTTTAATACAGCAGGCTCTCACTAGCTATCCATTTCATACATATTAGTCTTACTGACATACATGTATGTCAATCCCAATCTCCCAATTCATCACACCACCACCCCTCACCCCCGCCATTTTCCCCCCTTGGTGTCCATACGTTTGTTCTCTACATCTGCGTCTCAATTTCTGCCCAGCAAACCGGTTCATCCATACCATTTTTCTAGGTTCCACGTATATGTGTTAATATCCGATATTTGTTTTTCTCTTTCTGACTTACTTCACTCTGTATGACAGTCTCTAGAGCCATCCACGTCTCTACAACTGACCCAATTTCGCTCCTTTTTAAGGTCAAGTAATATTCCATTGTATATATATACCACAACTTCTTTATCCATTCATCCGTCGATGGGCATTTAGGTTGCTTCCATATCCTGGCTATTGTAAATAGTGCTGCAATGAACATTGGGGTGCATGTGTCTTTTTGAATTATGGCTTTCTCTGAGTATATGCCCAGTAGTGGGATTGCTGGGTCATATGGTAGTTCTATTTTTAGTTTCTTAAGGAACCTCCATACTGTTCTCCATAGTGGCTGTTATCAACTCACATTCCTACCAACAGTGCAAGAGGGTTCCCTTTTCTCCACACCCTCTCCAGCATTTGTTGTTTGTAGATTTTCTGATGATGCCCATTCTACCCGGTGTGAGGTGATACCTCATTGTAGTTTTGATTGGCATTTCTCTAATAATTAGTGATGTTGAGCAGCTTTTCATGTGCTTCTTGGCCACCTGTATGTCTTCTTTGGAGAAATATCTATTTAGGTCTTCTGCCCATTTTTGGATTGGGTTTTTTTTTTAATATTGAGCTGCATGAGCTGTTTATATACTTTGGAGATTTATCCTTTGTACATTGATTCGTTTGCAAATATTTTCTCCCATTCTGAGGATTGTCTTTTAATCTTGTTTATAGTTTACTGCGCAAAAGCTTTTACGTTTCATTAGGTCCCATTTGTTTATTTTTGCTTTATTTCCATTACTCTAGGAGGTGGATAAAAAAAGATCGTGCTGTGATTTATGTCAGAGTATTCTTCCTATGTTTTCCTCTAAGAGCTTTATAGTGTCCAGTCTTACATTTAGGTCTCTAATCCATTGTGAGTTTATTTTTGTGTATGGTGTTAGGCAGTGTTCTAATTTCATTCTTTTACATGTAGCTGTCCAGTTTTCCCAGCACCACTTATTGAAGAGACTGTCTTTTCTCCATTGTATGTCCTTGTCTCCTTTGTCATAGATTAGTTCACCATAGGTGCGTGGGTTTATCTCTGGGCTTTCTATCCAGTTCCATTAATCTATATTTCTGTTTCTGTGCCAGTACCATATTGTCTTGATTACTATAGCTTTGTAGTTTAGTCTGAAGTCAGGAAGTCTGATTCCTCCAGCTCCGTTTTTTTCCCTCAAGACCACTTTGGCTATTCAGGGTCTTTTGTGTCTCCATATAAATTTTAAGATTTTTTGTTCTAGTTCTGTAAAAGATGCCGTTGGTAATTTGATAGGGATTGCATTGAATCTGTAGATTGCTTTGGGTAGTATAGTCATTTTCACAATATTGATTCTTCCAGTCCAAGAACGTGGTATATCTCTCCATCTGTTGGTATCATCTTTAATTTTTTTCATCACTGTCTTATAGTTTTCTGCATACAGGTCTTTTGTCTCCCTAGGTAGGTTTATTCCCAGGTATTTTATTCTTTTTGTTGCAATGGTAAATGAGAGTGTTTCCTTAATTTCTCTTTCATATTTTTCATCATTAATGTATAGGAATGCAAGAGATTTCTGTGCATTAATTTTGTATCCTGCAACATTACCAAATTCATTAATTAGCTCTAGTAGTTTTCTGGTGGCATATTTAGGATTTTCTATGTATAGTATCATGTCATCTGCAAACAGTGATAGTTTTACTTCTTCTTTTCCAATTTGTATTCCTTTTATTTCTTTTTCTTCTCTGACTGCTGTGGCTAGGACTTCCAAAACTATGTTGAAT
>RJWK010049321.1:0-16628 GCA_004363435.1 Platanista minor | reverse complement strand
TTTTTTTTTTTTTTTTTGGCTGTCCCTCGAGGCTTATAGGAACTTAGTTCCCTGACCAGGGATTGAACCCAGGCCCTCGGCAGTGAGAGCACGGAGTCCTAACCACCGGACCTCCAGGGAATTCCCACCCCCCTGAATCCTGGTTGGCCGATTTTTTTCCAGGGCAGAAGAATCTCACTATTTTATTTGATTTTCACAATAGTCCTCATGAGGTAGGTATAATTTTATCTCTATTCTAGAGTTAAAGAAACAGAAACACAGAGAGGTTAAATAACTTGCCCAAGGTCACACAGCTATGAAGTAGAAAAGTCAGGTTTCAAACCCAGGTCTCTTAATCCTACTCCAGAACTCATGCTCTGAACTACTGCCTGCAGTTGCCAAGAAGAAGAATGTCTGTAACTCCTTTCAGTGCAGCCATCAGTGATCTGCTCTAAGCAATTAGGACATGAGCTGCCTCATTTAGCTCCCTAACTCTTGGCTGCTCTGGTTCTGCCCTTGTGTGTTGCAATGATGTATAACATCCGCAGAAGAAAGGAGGCTCCAAGGTTCCTGCATTTTGTTAATGGGAGAAGAGATCAAAGAGGTTCCCCCCAAAGTTCCTTGTTGGATGACCCAGAGATGGTGGCAGTGCCATGCAGGGGAGAATCAAATTCAGAAAGGGGGAGCCAGAGGCAAAAAAAGCAAACTTCCCACAAATTCTCAGTTTGCCAAAGACTGGCTCTGCCTGGCACTTTCCTTCCCAGGCACCCCTTCTGGCCTCCCCAGCCCCCAGCCCCTGATCAGGATGCAGCATCACAGTGGGCTGTTTTTAATCCTTGCTAGATCTCTTTTATTTTTTCCCCCTTTGCCAGGCTTCCTGGGCTGTAATTTTTCCCTCTGTGTCATCCATCACAGACACAACGTCGCTTGTGCAAATTAAAATGCACCTCAGAATAATAAAAAAGGGGCCTTCTTTCCCCCTCCTTTTCTTTCCCAGCAGCAACTCCTCAACACAAAACATTTGTCTTTGGGCAAGAGCCCGAGCATTAACTCTGCACGTGCCTTCACCAGGCCCATATAGTCCCAGCAGCCTTGTGTAACCAGTGATCAGGGCCAGAGGACGGCTGGAGAACCGAAGAGCCTGGCTCCCACCACTTCGCTGTGTGCTGACTGTGTGCCAGGCACTGTTCATACATTGCCTCTCTAGCCCTTACTATAACCCGATAGGGCAGGAACTAAGCTGTCTTCATTTTACAAATGTAGAAACTGACGGGGGTGTTTAACGACTTGCCTAGTTAGTTGGAGCCAGAGCTGGTATTTGAACACTGTCTGACTCCAAAGTCCATATTGTACCCTTGTTACTCAAAGCGTGGTCCATGGACTGGTAGCACCACGGGCATCACTTGAGAGCTTGTTAGAAATGCAGAATCTTGGGTCCTATTCCAGACCTACTGAATAAGAATCTACATTTTAACAAGATGCCCTGGTGATTCACATGCACATTAAAATTTAAGAAGTGCTGCTCTAAACTATTTTGCTATCCTTGCTCTCACCTGCTCCTCACTCCCACAGCTTTGATGTCCCCACCTTGACCTGCCAAGAAAGGGCCATTTCTAGGGATGGGCCAGGAGCTCCAGTGGACTCAGCTCAAGCATCTCCTCCTCCGTGAAGCCAGGCCCCAGGAGAATTTGACCAGATCTCTTTACCTGGGCCTATTTCCATCACAGCAAGTGTAACAGGTATTGTACTTACTTACCTATGTGCTCACTTCAGCTCTCCAGGCTGAGCTCCTTGAGGCTGGAGTTGTGCTTTATTTTGCTCTGTCCCTGTAGTGATAGTACAGTGCCTGGCAGCTAACCAAAAGGCTGACAATGAGCCTTGATGTGCCTGTATCGTTTTTTTTTTTTTAATAAAAAAAAATTTTTTTGGGCTGCACCAAGTGGCAGGCAGGGTCTTAGTTCACCAAGCAGGGAGTGAACCACTTGCCCCTGCAGTGGAAACGTGAGGTCTTAACCACTGGACGCCAGGGAGGTCCACTGTGCCTGTATCCTAATGCTCCCAAACACGCTGACACAGGTAAACACACACCCATATACACTCACTGTTTTTTCTAATTTTAAAAGTCATGCAGTAGGACTTCTGCTTCTGGGAAGCTGGAATAGACATACTTTCCCCTACTACTTCCACTAAGTAAAACTAGAAACCCTGGACATTACATATAAAACAACCAGTAGAAGGCTCTGAAAGGTGAAGAGAAGACGGCAGACCAGGTAGGGATGTCGAGGCCCAAGGAACAACATGTTGGTGCATTCTCTGTGTTTTCTTTTTGCCTCATAACCCCCCAAATTGAAGCTGAAAAAGCTCGCAACATGAAACACCAATAAGCACAGATTTTTAAAAGCCCAAACAAAAGCCTGCTCTCCCCATCCAAAGGATCAGGAAAAGCAAGACAGAAAACTTTTAGACGATAACTACTCTAGCCAAATACCACAGAAAAAACTGAGGCCACATCCCCTCCCAGCAGCAAAGGCCAAGTGCGAAGCCTAGGTTTCCATCCTTGCCAGCTTGTGATGAGGTACCCTACCCCTCAGGGTAGTGTAGGAGAAGGCCGTGTAGGAGAAGGCCATATAGGGAGCTGGGAATTTTACCCCATCAGTTGGTAATGAGGCCACTCCCTCACTCTGTGGTGTCAGTGGAGGCCACATGGAGAGCAGTAACAAGGCACTCCTACTCCTCCCAGCCAGGGAGGTGTCAGTGGACGCCTGGTGAGGAGCCAGAGCTCCCACCCCCCACCCAGGAGTAATAAGAAGCACTGTCTTCCACCCTCACCTAGCAGTACAAGGCTGCACCCCCTCACCCCCTGCTGGAGTGGAGTCAAAAGAAAAGTAGCTAAAAGAGAAAGAAGGCTTAAATAAGATCCAGAGTTTCATAATACCAAGTTTTAATGAAAAATTATCATACCAAGGTTCAGGAAGATCTCAAACTGAAAAGAAAAAGACAATCAATAGATGTCAGTGTCAAGATGACAGAGATGTTAGAATTAGATGACAAAGATTTTAAAGCAGCTATCATTAAAAGGCTTCAGGGCTTCCCTGGTGGCGCAGTGGTGGAGGGTCCGCCTGCCGATGCGGGGGATGCGGGTTCGTGCCCCGGTCCGGGAGGATCCCACACGCTGCGGAGTGGCTGGGCCCTTGGGCCATGGCCGCGGAGCCTGCGCGTCCGGAGCCTGTGCTCCGCAACGGGAGAGGCCGCAGCAGTGAGAGGCCCGCGTACCGCAAAAAAGAAAGAAAAAAAAAAAAAAAAAAAAGGCTTCAATAAGTAACAAACATGCTTGGAATAAATGAAAGAAAAAAAGTCTCAGAAAAGTAAGAGAACATATAAATTTTTAAAAAAGTGGACATTTTAGAACTGAAAAGTACAATAACCAAAATTAAAAAAAAAAAAAAAAGACAAAATTCAATGGATGGGCTCAGTAGCAGAGTGGAGAGGGCAGAGGAAAGAATCAGTAAACTTGAAAATAGAACAACAATAAATTTTAGAAATGAACAGTCACAGGAATCTCTGGACGTAACAAAAGAGCTAACATTTGTGTCATCAGAGTTCTAGGAGGAGAGAAGGAGGGTGTGGTTGAAAAGTACTCAGTGAAATAATGCTGGAAACTCCCCAAATTTGACAAGAGACATAAACCTACAGGTTCAAAAGTTAAGCAAATCACAAACAGGATGAACCTAAAGAAATCCACACCAACACACGATAGTCAAACTTTTGAAAACTAACGACAAAGGAAAAATCTTGAAAGCGACAAGAGAAATGACACCTTACTTATAGGTGAAAAATAATTTAAGTAGCAGCAGGTTTCTCATTAGAAGCCATGGGGCCAGAAGGAGGTGGCACAACAGTTTTCAAGTGCTCAAAGAAAAGCACCATCAACCAAGAATCCTATAACTAGAAAAAAATATCCTTCAGGAATAAAGGAGGAAATCAAGACATTCCCAGAAGAAGGAAAACTGAGATAAGTCATTGCCATTAGAGCTAACCTCGAAAGAATGACTAAGGGAATTTATTTAAAGAGCAAGAATACAAGAAGGAACTTTGAAACACAAGGAAGAAAGAGAGAATACAGTAAGCAGAAATTCGGGTAAATACAACAGACCTTCCTTCTCCGCTTAGTTTTTCTAAATTACATTTGCCAGTTGAAGAAAAATTATAACACAGTCTGATGTGGCTCTAAATGTGTGTAGAAGAAATGTTTAAGAAAGTTATATAATAGAGGAGGGTAAAGGAATATAAAGGGGAGTAGAGTTTCTACAATTCATTTGAACTGATAAAATGATGATACCAGCAGATTGTGATTTGTACATATAATGTAATCTCTAGAGCAACCATTAACAAAGCAATGCAAAGAGAAATACTCAAAAAATAGATGAATAAAAATGAAATTCTAAAAAAATGTTCAAGGAACCCAGAGGAAGTCAGGAAAAAGAAAATAGAGAAACAAAACACAGAGAGAACACAAAGAAAAAAACCTCTAGCATATCTATAATTACATTAAATATAAATGACTCAAAGATACTACTTAAAAGAGAGTGGGGACTTCCCTGTGGTCCAGTGGTTAAGAATCTGCCTGCTAATGCAGGGGACACAGGTTCAATCCCTGGTCTGGGAAGATCCCACATGCCGCGGAGCAACTAAGCCCGTGTGCCACAACTACTGAGCCTGTGCTCTAGAGCTCACGAGCCACAATTACTTAGCTTTCACACCTCAACTACTGAGCCCGTGAGCCACAGCTACTGAAGTCTGTGCGCTCTAGAGCACACGTACCGCAATCACTGAAGCCCACGTGCTCTAGGGCCCGCAGGCCACAACTACTGAGCCGAGTGCTGCAACTACTGATGCCTGTGTGCCTAGAGCCTGTGCTCTGCAACAAGAGAATCCACCACAATGAGAAGCCCGTGCACAACAATGAAGAGTAACCCCCGCTCACCGCAACTGTAGAAAGCCCATGCACAGTAATGAAGACCCACCTCAGCCAAAAATAAATAAATAAATAAATTTTTTAAAAAATAAAAGAGAGTGGATAAAATAACATGACCCAACTGTCTTAGCTCAAGCGAATATAACAAAATATCATACATTTGGTGACCTAAACAACAGAAGTTTATTTCTTATAGTTTTGGAGGCTGGCTGTCCAAGATCAGGGTGCCAGCATGGCTGGGTTGCCTCTTCTGAGTTGCAGATATCTGACTTCTTTTATCCTCAAAAGGCAGAGAGAGCTAGCTAGCTCTCTGGCCTCTTCTTACAGAGGCCCTATTCTTATTCACGACCTCATTACCTCCAAAAAGCCCCACCTCGAGATATCATCACATTGGAATAGGGTTTTGACATATAAATTTGGAGGGGGGGACCCAAACATTCAGTCCATGACACCAACTATATGCCATCTACAAGAAATTCACTTTATATGTAACAATATAGGTAGGTTGAAAGTGAAAGGATGGAAAAGATATGTCTTGCAAATACAAATCTGGAGAAAAGAGAAACGTCTATATCGATATCAGACAAAGTAAATTTCAGACTAAAGAAAACTATTGGTGACAAAGAAGTACTTTACATAATGATAAAAGTGTCAATTCACCAAGAACACCTAGCAATCCTAAAGGTGTATGCACCAAACAACAGAGCTGCAAAATATTGATAAAAATGCAAAAGTTGATAAAACTGGAAGGAGACACAGGGAAATCCATAATTAATGTTGGAGACTTCAATACCTCTCTCTTAGTAATTGATAGAACTAAACAGAAAACCAGCAAGAGTATAGAAAAATTTGACAACACCATAAACCAATAGAATCTAATCCACTCCACTCCACAAAGCAGAATACACATTCTTTTCAAGTGCCCATGGAACATATATCAAGACAGATCATATTTTGGGCCATAAACTAAATCTCAAATTGAAGAGTTGGAATAATTCAGGGTGGTTTATCTGACCAAAATGGAATCAAACTAGAAATCAATAACAGAAATATAATAGAAAAATCTCCAACTATTTGGAAATGAAACATTACAATTCCATGCAATTCCATGTAATCCATAGGTCAAAGAGGAAAGTCTAAAGGGAAATTAAAAAAAAATCAAACTGAATGAAAATGAAAATGGTTAAAACTTGTGGTTTCGTAGCTAAAGCCATGTTGCGAAGGAAATTTATAGCATTAAATGCTTATACCAGAAAAGAGGAAGAGTCTTAAATAAATAATCTAAGCTCCCACCTCAAGATCTTAGAAAAATAAGATCAAAATAAATGCAAAGCAAGCAGAAGGAAGGAAATAAGAAAGGTGAGACCCCAAATCAGTGAAATTAGAAACAGGAAAAAAAATTAAATCAATGGAAAAAAGAGCTGGTTTTTCAAAAATATCAACAAAATTGACAAACCTCTAGCAAGACTGACAAAGAATAAAAATGCAAATTACCAATATCAGAAATGAAACAAGGGATATCACTATAGATGCTGCAGATTTTTTTTTAAAGTAAAAGGATACTACAAACAACTCTACACATAAATTTGACAACTTAGATGAAATGAACTCATTCCTCAAAAAACACCAACTACCACAGCTCACCCAATATGAAATAAGTAATTTGAATAATCCTATACTTTTGAAGAAGTTGAATTTGTAATTTAAAAACTCCCAAATTAGAAACTTCTGGCCCAGATAGCTTCACTGGAGCATTCTACCAAATGTTTAAAGAAGAACTAACACCACTTCTACAGTAATCAAAATTGTATGGAATTTGGCAGATGGATAGACACATGGATCAATAGAACATAATTTTTTTTTTTTTTTTTTTTTTTTTGCGGTATGCGGGCCCCTCACTGTTGTGGCCTCTCCCGTTGCAGAGCACAGGCTCCGGACGCGCAGGCTCAGCGGCCATGGCTCACAGGCCCAGCCACTCCGTGGCATGTGGGATCTTCCCGGACCGGGGCACGAACCCGTGTCCCCTGCGTCGGCAGGCGGACTCTCAACCACTGCGCCACCAGGGAAGCCCAATAGAACATAATTTTTACAAAACAGAAACAGACCTCCCATAAACATGCCTACCCTTAATTCTCCTTTGTCATATAGCCTAACCCCCAGGAATTAGGACATGGACATCTTTGGGATGCCGTTATTCTGCCTACCACAAATATATCTAAAGAAATAAGTTTGAAGTAAGAGCAAGGAATATGAGAATATAAATAACAACTTAAATAGTCAGAAATAAAACAAAAGGAACTTGTAGAAGTGGGGACATAATAATTAAACTTAGAATGTCAGTGAAAGGATCAAACAAAAAATTAGACACAACTGAAGAGAAAAATACTAATAATATGAAAGATAGATTTAAACATTTTCCAGAATTTAGTTCAAAGAGACAAAGACACGTAAAATATGAAAGAGATGTTAAAAGAGGCATGGAGGGTGGAGTGAGAAGATCTAAGATGCGCCTGTTTTGAGTCCCAAAAGGAGAGAAGCAGAACGAAGAGCCAATGCTTGATGAAATAATGCCTGAGGATTTCCCGGAGTTGTTGAAAGACATCCTCACATCCTGGATGTCCAATAAACTCTAAGTATAATAAATTAAAAGACATTCATTCCAAATACATCAGAGTAAAATTGCAAAACATCAAAGAAAAAGAGCTTTAAAAAATAGTCAGAAAGGGCTTTTCTGGTGGTCCAGTGGGTAAGACTCCACGCTCCCAGCGCAAGGGGCCCAGGTTCTATCCCTGGTCGGTGAACTAGATCCTGAATGCCGCAACTAAGAAGTCCACATGCTGCAACTAAAAGATAATGCATGCTGCAGTGAAGATCCCACATGCTGCAACTAAGACCTGGCACAGCCAACATAAATAAATATTAAAAAAAAAAAAGAACAGGGTGGGGACTAGCAGAGGGACATTTTGTGAGCTGTGAGTGGTATGGACACTGGCTGAAGGCAAGCTGGTAGGTGGCATGGGTGTGATATTGTGTGAGTTGTGACCTCCTCCCCCCTCAGGGTGTGTATATCTACCTATAAAGGGTGATGTCTCAGGGTACATATGAGTTAGGAGTGGGACAAGGGTCAGATTTAGAGGGTAAACGCACTGTGAGTTTTAAGGATCCCCAAATAAGTGCCTATATAGAGGACAGAGAGGAAAACTACCCAGGTCCCCCTTTGCTGTCTGAGGGTGGGCTGGTCTGTCTTCATGGCGGTGAACTCACTATGGACTTCACAGTTCTTGAGGCCATGTCTCCCAAGTGGCCATTCAGCTGGGTTCCTGGTTAATGGTATGATGGCTTTCCTTCCTTCCTCCCTCCCTCCCTCCTTCCCTTCCTTCCTTCCTTCCTTCCTTCCTTCCTTCCTTCCTTCCTTCTTGTTTCTGGGTGAGAGGGGGCTGGTTAGGCAAGGGTCAGCATGAGCAGTGAACTAGACCAGAATGAAGATAGAAGGATAGAATATAGTTTAGATTAAGTCCTTTGGGCCCCAGGGGCTACATGGGTGTGTTAGTTGTGATAGGTAATGCTGGTTAAACAAAAAAATCAGAAACTTACTGTAACAAAGGCTTATTCTCATTTATCCCACATGTTAATCACAGGTCAGCAGGGGGCTCTACTTGGCGTTGTAGGCACTCTAGGATTCTGACTGGTGGAGAAGCCACCATCTGGATCATTGCAGGTTTTCAGAGCAGAGGGAGGGAGAGCTCTGGCATTAAATGCTTCAGCCTAAAAGTGACTCTTGGTAATAATTCTGCTTATAACTCATTGACCAGAATAATCACATGGTCCCCACCATGTGGGGGGCTACAGGGGGGCCAGGGAGTGCAATACTACTGTGTGCTGAGCAGGTGGGAAATTAGAACTACTTGGTGGATAGCACTAATGAGTTTAAGAGGCTCCATGGTTCCAAGCCCCTTTGTCATGAGCTTTTCCAGGACTGTGGCCATCAGCTGCTCAGTTGTCAAATATTTGCTGAGGGCCTATTCTCAGTCCATCATTGGGCTGGGTTCTGGAGATATAAAAGTGAATAAGCTGGGCTTCCCTGGTGGCACAGTGGTTAAGAATCTGCCTGTCAATGCAGGGGACACGGGTTTGAGCCCTGCTGGGAAGATCCCACATGCTGCGGAGCAACTAAGCCCGTGCGCCACAACTACTGAGCCTGTGCTCTAGAGCCCGTGAGTCACAACTACTGAGCCGCGTGTGCCACCCCACGCGCCTACAGCCTGTGCTCTGCAACCTGAGAAGCCACCGCATTGAGAAGCCCGTGCACCACAACGAAGAGTGGACCCCGCTCGCCGCAACTAGAGAAAGCCGGCGCACAGCATCGAAGACCTAACATAGCCAAAAATAAATAAATTAAATACATAAATTTTTTTAAAAAGGTGAATAAGCCATGGATCCTGCCTTCAAAGACTTTGAGGATTTATGAGGCAGGTGGACAAACAAACAACTGGGACTCATTATTGTAAGTACTAGGATAAGTAAGGGCAGGTGCCATGGGAACATGAAACCCAAATTGAAAAGTGTGGGCTGGCTTCTTGGAGGAGGTGAAGCTTCAGTGGATCATGAGGATTGAGGAGGGGTGAGGCAGAAGAAGAAAGGGAAGGGCATTTCAAGCAGAGGGAGTGGTATGTGCAAAGGCCCAGATGCATGGTGCTTTCAGGGAAAACTACAATATGGCTGGTGAGTGGTGTAGGGAATGCAACTGGTAAGAGATTATGTTGGAGAGGTAGACAGAGGCCAGGTCACGAAAGGCCTTGTCTATCATTCTAAAGACTGTGAGTTCAACCTGTGAGCAGCAGGAAGCCATCAGGGGGTGGAGCTGCATTTTGGAAACAATCCATTGGCTGTTGGGTGAAAAAAATGGCTTAGATGTGGTAAGACTGGAGACAGGGACAGTAGTCAGGAGATAGCAACAAACAATATTTCAGGTGAGAAATATTGGTGGCCTGACCCAGGCAGTAGCAATGGGGATGGATGGCAGTAGACAGAAGGGGTGGTTTTAAGCTACTTATCAAGTGGTTGGGATTGGTTGACCAGTTGGACAGGATAAGCGTGCTGTGAAAAAGGGCTAGAATTTGTGTCATGCTTTGTTTCTGTGCAAGTCTACTCTGCGTTGTCTGCTTTAATTGTTTTCTAGAGCAAGGCAGGGCATAAAACTATTATTCAATCTGTCAGTACTTCCTATTTGCTGGCTGTGCGTTAGACACAGAGGAGTCAATGTGAATGAAGCCTAGCCCCGTGCCTGGAGGAGCTCACAGACTCAAGATAGGTTCCTCACCCAGCCACGCAGAGGCAGAGGCGTTGGCTGGAGGTGGTGAGGGGGCGGGGCAGGACGTCGGTGGCGGGGGGGGGGGGGGGGGGGGGGGGGGGGGGGGGGGTGGGGGGGGGGGGGGGGGGGGAGCGGCGAGGCTCAGAGCTTCTCTTACACAAGTGCTGCCCAACTTCAGTTACTCCAGCTCCACCTTCGCAAAGGTCACCAAATTCATATCCCACTTATACTGTTACATACTTAATATCTTTATTCAAATGAACTCACTTTTTAGCCTTATGTACCTACTTTAGCTTCTTCCTAAGCAAAATATCTATAGATCATACTTGGATAGGTTAGTAATATTTTCTCTAATACACATTAAAATAAAATAAAGCAAAACAAAATTTAAAAATAAAAAAAAATTTTTTTTTTGGCCACACCATGCGGCATGTGGGATCTTTGTTCCCTGACCAGGGATTGAACCCGTGTTCCCTGCATTGGGAGTGCAGAGTCTTAACCACTGGACAGCCAGGGAAGTCCCAATAAAATTTTTTTAAATGTCCAAGTGCCATGAGAAAATGTTTCATAATCACTCTTTGAGAAACACCGTCCTATAGGGAAGAACTAGAAAGTCCAAAATAGAGTTCCTTTTCAGGTCTGTTCCCTAGGTGGCCAGGTGACCTCCCTTCATCATTCTTACACTCAAATTCATTTAGCAAAGATGAAGTCCCTGACCTCCACTCTTGCTCAAGTTCTTTTCTTTCCAGCTACCTAAGGTTTCAGACATTCAACAGCACACTTGTTAAGGGCTTCTTGTAAGGCCGGCTCTATAAGCCCATGGAGGGCACCCAGTGGCTCCTTCCTTGTTGACTTGTTAAATGCTATCGGGCAGTGTTGGGTCAGGGGCAGTTGCTGAGGTTATGTGAACTGCTGACTTACCTGGCGTGGCCTGTTGGAAGCATCATTCAGGTCACTGGTGCACCCATGTCTGGGCTCAGGCACAGAGGAATACCCTCGGTGGGAAATGCCAAAAGACACTGGCATATATGGCATTCTCTCAGGGAGCCTCAGAGTTTTCTCAGAATTCTCCAAGGGATCCCCAGTTGCTGAACAGGCACTCTTTTCTCTCAGGAGCAGACAGTAAAGCTTAGCAAGATTACTCCCTGTTTCTATATTAAAAGTCTCCCCAGCCGAGAGGCAGCTTTATTGACAATTCAATCTGTGCCATCTCCAGTCACTTTCTGTTCCTGGATTCAGGATTCTAACAATTTATCATCAAGGTCACTGATTATAAGCACCAGACATTGACCCTGGAGAAAAAGGGATTTTATTGGAGCAACACTGGAGAGTTTGAAGAACTGAGGAGATGGACAATCTGACCTCAGGCAGGGCAGGAACCTGGGCAGCTGGGTAACTGGACCCACAGTAGGTCCCTTGGGGGGCTGCCGACACGTGACCCTGTCCCAGAGTCTGATTGGCTGAGCTTGGATCCTGGCCGACCCCTTGTTGGGGAGGGCAGTATGGTTGACAGCCTGGCCAGGACTATGTGGAAAGGGAATGGTGAAGTGGGGTGCTGTTATCATAAACACAGAAATGGGTTGAGAAAAACCACAGATGCCCATTGCTGAGTTGCACAAGGAATAACAGAATAAGAAAATAGGAAGGTAACTTGGAGTTCATTTACTCAACCCAACAAGTTAGGGATTAGGAAATCAAGACTCAGAGAGGTTTAAATAACTTTTCCATGGCAAAGCCAGACCCCGAATCCAGGCAGGTTTCCTGACTGTCAGAGCATGGCTTCTTCCACTTCACACCCTCCTGTGGACAAAGGAAGAAAATACGCAACAGTTAAGTCTCTGGGATCTTCTCATCACCCCCAGCAGGTGTGTTTCAGTTTGCTTATTCTTGGAGCTTCTTTAATATTTTAGTGCTCCATAACAGAGTGGTGGGACAAATGCCCTGCAACACGGATGGAAGCCAACACCATCTGGTTGACCCCAGGCAAGGAAAGGACCAGTAGGGTCACATGAGACCACTACTGCCCAGGAAGGGGACATTGAAGAGGGACAGCTGGCTCAGGTTGACTTCCTTCCCTCACAAACCCCAGGATACACATCTCCCCCCAGTTTCAGAAGACGGCCCAAGGAAGATGAGCAGAAGGGGACTGAGAGTCTGCGCCTCTTCCGAAAGCAAGGCACGGCCAGGTGCCCGCGTCTTGGGATGTGTTGGCTTCATTGCTCTGACAGCATGAAAGATGTTTGGTTTTGTTCCCAGCGTTGCTATCATTTATCATCCTCTTATAAAAGCTGGCACCCTCTGCCTGTTCCCCTTTCCTTCCCTCTCTCTCCCCACCCCCATCTCCAATCCAACCTCCTCATTCTGCCACTGAGGGGAGCCCTCTCACATTTACCCCAGAGGAAATTCTCTCACATTTGTTCCCAGAAGTGTCCCAAGAGACACCCCAATTGAATTCAACTCATAAATATGTACTGAGCGATTCCTCTGGGCAGAGTAATGTGCTTGGGGCTTTGGGTGGTAAAACAGAAGACAAGTCCCTGACTTCAAGGACCTTTCATTCAAGCAAGGAAATAACATGATGTCCCGGGCAGCAGAATACAGACCTGTGGAGAGGGTGAGGGAGAAGAACCACATGTTTAGAAAGTCTGGGAAAGGAGGTACTGACTGCCTTTCAAAGAGCAGAGGCCATTGGGTGGAAGATGGCAGAAGACAGAAGGCATGTGTGAAGCGTGAATCAGGAGGGAAACAATGAAGGCATCAATATCTTCAGAATAGAACAGCTAAGATCACAAAGAAAGAGATGAAAGTCACAGCTGGAAGAGGAGCTATCAAGTTTGAGCTAGTTTGAAGGTGAAAGAGGACAAGCCAGTGGAATGGGCAAGGTTGAAAGTACAAGACAGAGGAAATAACTGATGAAGGAAAGGCCCCAAAGGGGCTGTGGGGAGGGCTGGCTATGGAGGGAAGTCAGAACAGATTTCAAGAACAAAGGAAAGGAAGAAATTGGTGTGTGACCATGGGAGGAAACTTGGTGATAAAAAGAAATGTGCTGCCTCCATCTTCTTAGTGAATCAGGAGGTGAGGTCACCTGCTAAAGGATGAGATTGGCTTGGGATCTTAAGAATACTGGAAGTCAGAATATCCACTGAAGATAAAAATTAAAATATAAATATAAAATAAAAATTCTGGGCAATGAAAGAGTTGGCTAACATTAAGGCCCCACTGCTGAGATTCAGTCTCACCCCAGGGCCTTTGCACATGCTGTTTTCACTATTTAGAACATACTTCCACTCACTCTGCACAGTTAACATTGTCTCATTTTTAAGAGCTTGGCTTTAATGTCATCTCTTCAGAGTGACCCTCCCCAATAATCCCACCTAAAGTAGCTTTCCTCCCCATCCCATAATTCTCCATCTCAGCTTCCTTATTCCTTTCTATCCCTCACACTTATAATTACTTTATTATCTGGTGCTTCTTCTGTTTTAAAAAATCTGTCTAACCCAAGTAGCATGGAATCCCCAGCGAAGCAGAGACCACAATTTTCTTTTTTACTACTGGATCCTCAGTGTCTACCCATGTGTCAGACACATAGCATGAACTCAACGAACAGTTGTTGAGTAGAGGAATGAATATTGAAGACGGTGTGTTTGGAGTGGAGCTCACAGCAAAGCTGAGCGGTTTTCCCCAGGGTTGAGGACCACAGGCAGAGGCTAAGATGGGGTTGGGAATGCAGGACATTTATGG
The DNA here is from genome assembly GCA_004363435.1 of Platanista minor. Classification (NCBI taxonomy): domain Eukaryota; kingdom Metazoa; phylum Chordata; class Mammalia; order Artiodactyla; family Platanistidae; genus Platanista; species Platanista minor. The sequence continues at coordinate 2,622 of RJWK010049321.1, read as the reverse complement.
GTGGGGGAAAGTGGGGGGAACCTGTGAAAGATAAAGGGAAGGAAGTAAAGTTGTTGCATGTGGCCTGGAAGGCAGAACTGGGATGGGCTGGGATGCGTAGAAATAACTAGAAGGCAGAGGTAGGCTCAACCCTTGACTTAGTGATTGAAATGGAATGGATCGTCCAGGCTGTAGGGTTGCCAGATTTAACAAGTAAAAATACAGGACACCGAGTTACATTTGAATTTCAGGTAAATGACAAAAATCTCATGCAATATTTTGGGCATGCTTATACTAGAAAATTATTCCTTATTTATCTGAAATTCAAATTTAACTGAGCATCTAGGATTTTACCTGGTAATCCTACCAGGCTACGTTTCTGTTACTGAAGTTATACAAGCCGAGTCTGGAACACCCTGATGAAGACCAGGTACGGTGATTGGCTGAGATATCAGATGGTGGGCTTGAGTTTAACAGCCCCACCCCACCCCTAACCAGGCCTTCAATTTCCCCAGTTTTCCCGGGGCAGAGTGTTCAGGCAAGGGGAATCCTCCCCGCTCACCCATAAGGATTTAATTCACTGTCCCTGAGCCTGTCAGCTCCTTGTTTAGAGCTCTGTCCTTGTATCATCTGCAGCAGCATCCCACACCCCGCATCCCCATCCAAGAGCAGCTAGCCTGGGGCGGGGGCTGGGCAGTGTGCGCAGGTGGCGAAGCTCAACCCTATTGCTGGGGATCCACTGACACCCCACCCTTGTGCTGCTCCCGCGGCCTGCCGTCACCGCACGCACTCACTCGATTAGGGGATCCGAGTGACTTACCGGGGCACCTCTTCCCCAGGGTCTGTATTTGCATAGGGTGATGGATGCTAAGATGTCATCTAAACACACCTGCACTTTGCATTTTAAACAAAGCAATTTCCAGAGGAAGCTGGGGGAGCTTTGTCTCCTTCCAGGCACATTGCCTCTGAGTCAAATTCTCTCTCTCTTTTTCTGTTGGCCAGCTTTTCACATCTGTCTCAGGTTCCTCTCCTCTACTGGCCTCCTACTCACCCCCCACATCCACCCCACCCTCATGGTAATGATCCCAGTGTGGAGCAGGGGGTTACGTGTGCCGTAGGATGAAGAGGATGTAGGACCTGGCCAGGGACAGGCAGGCATCGCCCATACCCTCCTCTGTGCTGGACACTTGTACCCCCTCCCCATGTCCACTCTGCTGGAGACCTGTGACTAAGAAAGTGACCTTAGGCAGAACCAGCCACCTACCAGACATGGTTTGAGGGACACAAAATACCTGCCCCAGGCATCCCTGTCTACCTCCACCTCCCAGGGTACCCTACGATCCTCCGTGTTTTATCTGGGGACAGAGGATCCCTTCTATCTAATCTCTGACCTCTGATAGCATATAACTGCGGCTTTTCTTCTTAATGAGTCTATGCCTTCCATCCAGGGACCTTTAGGATGATGACAGAAATGTCATCACAATATTGGCCCATGAGGCAAGGCTGAAATTTTTCAAAGACAAGTGGGAAAGAATAAGGTATGGAGTTCCTGGAATTTCGTCCCCAGTAATGTGGTCTGAAGGCCAGCAGCGTCACCCCAGCTACCTACAAGGGGCATGACGTTGGGTAAAGTCACTTAACTGGCACAGCAAGACCCCCTCCAGAGGCCCCTTTGCGATCGTGCACATGAGCTACATGGCACAGAAGAAGGGTCCCTATCCAGCTGGAAATATTGGTGAGCTGACCTGGATGGGCAGCAAGCTGGCCCTGGCAGGGGTGGGAGCAGACATCTGTGGCTTGGGGTGGCTCCTGTGAGGCCATGTGGCCCCCTGCTGTGGGAGGAGATCTGGGAAAGGAATGGACACTTGCTGAGTGCCTACTGTGTGCCTGGCCCTTAAATAATTAGTCTGAAATATGGTGTGGTGGTTAAGAGAAGAGATTTTAATTGAACTCATAAAGATCTGGATTCAAATTTGAGCTCTGTGACCTTATGCAAGTTGGTTAACCTTTCTGAGCTTTAGTCACCCATCAAATGAAGACAGCAGCATTCGTGTCAAACACTCATCATGAGGAACGAATGGGATAACACGTGTAAAGTGTCTGGGATGCAGCTGGGGTCCCATGAATACGTAACTTGTTAGCATCTTTACAGGGTATGGTAAGCTCCACTGTGCAGATGGAAAGGGAGGCGCCTGGCCTTGGCCACACTGCCAGTGAGGGCGGAGCAGGGACTTCTGAGCCTAGGCCAGTCCGAACCCAAAACTTGTGCTTCATGACCATAGCCAGTCCATGGAGGACAGAAAGCTTGACCCACTATCTCTAGGTGGGAGAGACGGATCTGACTATGTCCCTTCCCTGTTTAAAGCTCTGCCAGGCTTTCCCATTTGTTCTGGGATAGAGAACAATGTCTTCAACAAGGCTGACCAATCCCTATGCAGTCTGGCCCCTCTGATTTCCAGCCTTCGCTCCTCTTCCACCCCTTTGCCACCGACCAACCAATCAAATGGTCTTCTTCCAGTTTCTTGAGCAAGCCTGGAGCACTTCATCCTCTGTGTGTGTGTGTCTCTCCTCTCTCCATTCTGGAAATTCTCTCCCCAAGGCTCACCTGGCTTCCTCCTCTCCTACAGGTCTCAGCCTCCACCT
>RJWK010049320.1:0-16655 GCA_004363435.1 Platanista minor | reverse complement strand
CTTTTTTTTTTTAATACATCTTTATTGGAGTATAACTGCTTCACAATGCTGTGTTAATTTCCATTGTACTACAAAGTGAATCATCCATATGCATACGTATATCCCCATATCCCCTCCCTCTTGAGTCTCCCTCCCACCCTCCCTATCCCACCCCTCTAGGTCATTGCAAAGCACTGAGGTGATCTCCCTGTGCTATGCAGCTGCTTCCCACTAGCTATTTTATATTTGGTAGTGTACATATGTCGCTGCTACTCTCACTTCGCCCAGCTTCCCCCTGCCCCCACCATGTCCTCAAGTCCATTCTCTATGACTGCGTATTTATTCTTGCCCTGCCACTAGGTTCATCAGTACCATTTTTTTTTTTTTTTTTAGATTGCATATATATGTGTTAGCATACGGTATCTTTTTTCTCTTTCTAACTTAACTTCGCTCTGTATGACAGACTCTAGGTCTGTCCACCTCGCTACAAATAACTCCGTTTCATTTATTTTTATAGCTGAGTAATATTCCATTGCATATATGTGCCACATCTTCTTTATCCATTCATCTGTTGATGGACATTTAGGTTGGTTCCATGTCCTGGCTATTGTAAACAGTGCTGCAATGAACATTGTGGCACATGTCTGTTTTTGAATTATGGTTTTCTCAGGGTATATGCCAAGTAGTGGGAGTGCTGGGTCATATGGTAGCTCTATTTTTAGTTTTTTAAGGGACCTCCATACTGTTCTCCATAGTGGTTGTATCAATTTACATTGCCACCAACAGTGCAAGAGGGTTCCCTTTTCACCACAGCCTCTCCAGAATTTATTGTTTCTATATTTTTTGATAATGGCCATTCTGACTGGTGTGAGGTGATACCTCATTGTAGTTTTGATTTGCATTTCTCTAATGATTAGTGACGTTGAGCATCTTTTCCTGTGCCTCTTGGCCATCTGTATGTCTTCTTTGCTGAAATGTTTGTGTAGGTCTTCCACCCATTTTTTAATTAGGTTGCTCGTTTTTTGTTTGTTTCTTTTTTGCGGTACACGGGCCTCTCACTGTTGTGGCCTCTTCCATTGCAGAGCACAGGCTCCAGGCGCACAGGCTCAGTGACCATGGCTCACAGGCCCAGCTGCTCCGCATCATGTGGAATCTTCCACAGACCGGGGCATGAACCCATGTCCCCTGCATCGGCAGGCAGACTCTCAACCACTGCGCCACCAGGGAAGCCCTGCTCATTTTTTTGATACTGAATTCCATGAGTTTGTATATTCTGGAGATTAGTCCTTTGTCTGTTTTTTCATTTGCAAATATTTTCTCCCATTCTGAGGGTTGTCTTTTTGTCTTGTTTATCCTTTCCTTTGCTGTGCAAAAGCTTTTACGTTTAACTAGGTCCCATTTGTTTTGTTTTTGTTTTTATTCTCATTGCTCTAGGAGGTGGGTCAAAAAAGATCTTGCTGTGGTTTATGTCAAAGAGGGTTTTTCCTATGTTTTCCTCTAAGAGTTTTATAGTGTCTGGCCTTACCTTTAGGTCTGTAAACCATTCTGAGTTTATTTCTGTGTCTGGTGTTAGGGAGTGTTCTAATTTCATTCTTTTACATATAGCTGTACAGTTTTCCCAGCACCACTTATTGAAGAGACTGCCTTTTCACTGTATATCCTTGCCTCCTTCATCATAGATTAGTTGACCGTAGGTGTGTGGGTTTATCTCTGGGCTTTCTATCCTGTACCATTGATCTATATTTCTGTTTTTGTTCCAGTACCATACTGTCTTGATTACTGTAGCTTTGTAGTATAGTTTGAAGTTGGGGAGCCTGATTCCTCTAGCTCTGTTTTTTCTTTCTCAAGATTGCTTTGACTATTCAGGGTCTTTTGTGTTTCCATACAAGCTGTAAAAACTTTTTGTCCTAATTCTGTGAAGAATGCCATTGGTAGTTTGATAGGGATATCATTGAATCTGTAGATTGCTTTGGGTAGTATAGTCATTTTCACATATTGATTCTTCCAATCCAAAAACGTGGTATATTTCTCCAACTGTTTATGTCATCTTTGATTTCTTTCATCAGTGTTCTATAGTTTTCTGAGTACAAGACTTTTGCCTCCTTAGGTAGGTTTATTCCTAGGTATTTTATTCTTTTTGTTGCAATAGTAAATGGGATTGTTTCCTTAATTTCTCTTTCTGATTTTTCATTGTTACTGTATAGGAATGCCAGAGATTTCTGTGCATTAATTTTGTATCCTGCAACCTTACCAACTTCATTGATTAGTTCTAGTAGTTTTCTGGTGGCATCTTTAGGATTTTCTATGTATAGTATCATGGGATTTGCAAACAGTGACAGTTTTATTTCTTCTTTTTCCAATTTGTATTCCTTTTATTTCTTTTTCTTCTCCGTTTGCCGTGCCTTCAACTTCTAAAATTATGTTGAATAAGAGTGGTGAGAGTGGACATCTTTGTCTTGTCCCAGATCTTAGTGGAAATGCTTTCAGTTTTTCACCATTGAGTATGATGTTTGCTGTGGGTTTGTCATATATGGCCTTTATGATGTTGAGGTTCTTGACTCATCAGTCAGATGACCTTGATTTTGATCCCAGTTTGTCCTCTGTGAAACTATAGCCATGCCATCTAATCTCGGTGCACTTCAGTTTCCACTGCCACAGAATGAAGAGCTGGATTAGGTTACTGCCACAGTACATTTTAAGTGTAAAGTTACATGATTCTATGACTTGTCTCTTTGTAAATGCATGGTTGAAGATAGTGTGACACTAATTTAAAATCCAGTTAAAGCTTTGCATATTTCAAGATATCCATTTATTTACTGACACATATTACAGATAAATATAACTATTTTACTTTTTCTGTTTTATCTGGTGAAAACAAGTGTCATAGTAAACTGTGACATCCTGTATTCATATCAAGTACATTCTGAAGAGTTTGTACTGGTTGTTTCATTGAGAATGGAAGTCCACTGTTAGCTGTAAGAATGAAAAAGCATGTTATTTTAGAGTAAAATTATACTTTTCATTACTATTTCCCACTTTTTTGCTTCATAATCTAGGAAACTCATAATGTTTATCATCTTAATTAAGAAGCATATTATTTCTTAATTTTCTCTTAGTTATTTCTTAGTTCTCTTTATATTTCTCTTATTTCCCTACTAGCTGGGTAAGTCTTATACCAATCTACAGTATATTTCTGTTCAAATAGTTGAAATATGTTTATGAACTGTGGCATATAGTTTTGTTTTCAATGCCTTTTAATTTCAAATGGAATTTTAACATATTAGTCACTATATATTTATGTCTATTATATATATATTTTTGTGTGTGTGTGTGTGGTGTGCGGGCCTCTCACTGCTGTGGCCTCTCCCGCTGCGGAGCACAGGCTCCGGGTGCACAGGCTCAGTGGCCATGGCCCACGGGCCCAGCTGCTCCACGGCACGCAGGATCTTCCCAGACCGGGGCACGAACCCATGTCCCCCACATCAGCAGGCAGACTCCCAAACACTGCACCACGAGGTAAGCCCCTATGTCTATTACATTTTTAAATAAGGTATACAATTACATATTACATAGGTTTTCAATACTTATTTAGAAAACAAAGAACTGAATTATCAACATTTGATTATCTCAAGGAATATTTGCATTTTAACAGAAACATGACTCATATTCTGGGTTACCCTTTAGTATCTTTGTGGCATGTGTTGGTTTTTTTTGGTAAATATACAGTGTTTGAATTATTAATAAATTGTGTTTCATTTTTGAAAAGCACCTTAAGTGTTGTGCTTAAGGTGAGCCATCAAATAATCAAATGGAATTTCAGTTATCATCTAATCATAATATTCATCTTAGTGAAAATGGATAGTCAATGCTCAATTTAACATGGCTTTACAGCTGATCTCTCATAAGAGTATTATGGCATACTTCTAATTCTTTCTAAACCTAATATTTATTTTTAAAGATTATTAAGATTACTGAATGATTATTCATTAAGAACTCTAGAGATTATAACCTTTCTTTGGTAAAGTGTCATGACTCAATATCACAAATGAGAAGACTATTGAATGTGTATTGTTCTTCTTTTCTGCCATCTACCTTATTCTTTAGTAAGTGATATCATTAAAACATCATTTACATTTCCCAATTTAGATGCAAATCGTATGTTGGACATATGGTGTGATAGAAATTTGGCAGTTAGTACAGAGATGGAGTGTTATGGATTTCAGCTTAAGTGCCTGAAATTTGTGTGGAAGGTCAAATGATATTATATTAGGTTTTTGCAAAACAAGTGGATAGTACCATTTTATAAAATCTAAACAGGGTTGCTCCTAGAGAAGAAAAAATTTAAAGGTTACAGAAATGTCTTCTTCCCTCTTCATGAAAATGGAAACCGTTTCTCCATATGTAAAATGGAAATAGTTGTCACATTTTTTTACTGCTAATTTTGATTTTGAAATTGCTTTTAGCAAGCTAAAGGAGATTTTACAAAGTTTTGTTAGAAAAAGATATTAACAAATTGAAGGGTGGGTAGAAACTTAAAGCAATTTTGAATTAATTAGTTTGAAAATAAATGGCTTAAAAATCTTTCTTACATATTAAGTAATGCAAGCTTTTTTGAGCTGGAAAATTAGTGAATCAGAGTCAAATTGAATGTTTTTCAAAGAACAGTTTCATACAATCTTTTCCATTTCATATAATAAGTCATAGCCTTTAAAGCATTTTAAAACTCACTAGAAATTTAACATAATCACTGTGAAATATAATTAAAAACTTTAAAAGTTAAATGAATATTTTAATGGCTTCAAAGTTTATTAATTTAAAATAGCAACTACAATATCAAGAGGCAGGCAGTAATATAAACACACTTTCTCATGATCTGGAGCAAGAGAATCCTTTTTGTCAACCAGTTCCCTATAGCTCATATCCTGGTATGATATAAAGATTTTAGACAAATGTGTTTGTATTTGGAAAAGTCTTCTACTTCTTCTTGTTTTCAGTCCCAATAAATATTCTGGTTAAATAATGCTTTACAAACTTGCAACTTTCTGGACAGTTAAAAAAAAAAAGAACACAGGTGACCCATACCTATATCTGACAAAGGACATTTATTGTAATGCAGCCCTCAAACTACCTTTTTTCTAGCCCGTTACTATCCTACTTCTTTCTCACAGGTCATGTATGGAATTGCCACCTGTTATGGGTTGAATTGTATGCCGCCCCCCCCCCCGCCCCAAATTCCTAACCCCCAGTATCTCAGAATGTAAATTTATTTGGAAATAGTGTCATTGCAGATGTAATTAGTCAAGTTAAAATGAGGTGACTAGGACGTGCCCTAATCCAATATGATTCATGTCCTTGAAAGGAGGAAATTAAGACAGAGACAGATATGCATAGAGGGAAGGTGAGGTGAAGAAACACAGGGTGAACACAGACATCTACAAACCAAGAAGAGAGGCAAGGAAAAGGTCCTTCTCTGACAGCTGTCTAAAGGAACCACCTTTCCTTGATATCTTGATCTTGGACTTTCAGCCTCCAGAATTGTGAGACAATACATTTTTGTCTTTTAAGCCACCCAGTCTGTGGTCCCTTGTTATGGCAGCCCTGGCAAGTTAAGATGCCACCTATGTTTATGTAATTTCCAAACCAAGAAAACTCCACTAGCTATTTAAGTTGTTTCAACCATTGAATTTATTCATTTTTCTCAATGAAATATGATCATCTTCTATTCCATCTCCCCCCTTCCCCTCGCTATGCTACTACATTTGGCTTTTCTCTATTCTTCTTAAGCTTAATTTCTTAATGTTTGAAACACATTCTAAACAACTCAGTGTTTGGTGTCAGTTACTATGTGGTAATTTTGTTGTGCATTTAGCTCCGCCTCAATGCTAAGATTAAAAGCCAAATAAAATGTATTCATTGTTATTAGCCAAATATTTCCTTCCTAGAATGGTGCCTAAAACTAAGGAATTTTCCAGGACCTGGGAATTTCAGTGCTAATACCTGGAAAGTGTCCCACGAACCAGGGCAAATGATACCCTACACCTTGACAAGTTAAAAAGATGGAGGGAGGGACTTGAAAAAACTAATATTTCTCAGATTATTGAGGTTTCCTAGACATAGTAAGACAGAATCAGAACCTTGAGTGGCCAGTATACTGGAGAGAATTCTGGGGGGTCTGTGTCTGACAGCTGAGCTTCTTGCAGGCTAGTCTTCCCCTCAAAACACTTATTGAATTGAAAAGTTACATAAGGTAGGAACATTTTTAAAATAAACAAACAAAACAATTCTCTGAAGAGTACAGTGGGGATTTTGCCTGTTTCATGCTGAGAAGACAAGAATTAAGACCCAAGAGAACACATTAGGTTGTCGGTTTGAAACCCTGGAGTAATGCATCTTATGCACAGAATGGAGTAAACACGACCTTATCAAAAGTGCAAGCTATCAACCCTTCAGTTCAATCCCTGATTGGTGTAAGATAATGAGACCCCACTCTTTATCTGGTAAAAAAGAAAAAGCTCTCAGGAGATTATGGCATCAACTACAAATGTTTTGAACACAATGTAGGGCATCAGCCTTAGTTGATAGGCATGTCAAGAGATATAAATTACAATTAATTACTTGATTAATCTTCAAGAATACAAAGTAGAGAAAAAGTAGGGAAGAAAATACACAATACAGATAGGTTTAACAGAAAATATACAGTAAGATGGAGGATGTAAATTTTAACATAATTAATACAAATGGACTAATTGCTCAAATCAAAAGACAACATACATAAATCATACATATGCTGCTTAGAAGAGATACACTTTAAAAATAAGGAAACAGAAATGATGAAAATAAGGATAGAAGTAGTTATAACATGAAAACAAATTCACTGAAAGTTGGTGTAGCTATTCAGATCTTTGTTAAGCATGCTTTAAGGCAAAAAACATTGTTATAGCTACAAACAAAATAAAAGTTGAATAAAGAAAACAGTTTATTGGGATTGAGATAGAGATACCCACTATCATCATTTCAATTCAGCAAGGTACTAGAAGTCTTGGAAAGTGAATTAAGTCAAGGAAAATAAAATATATAAGGACTGGAAACTAAAAATAATTGTCATAAGTAGAAGGTAATGTTTAAGTCCCTCTTATTAGAAGCAGTCAAAACAAAGTTTCTTTTTTCTTTTGCTTTTGTTTTAGGGTCACACAATCTAATTTTTCTCTTTTTTAGCATTATTCATATATAATTGACAAAACTGTCAGATATTTAAAATGTACAACGTGAGAATTTGACATGTATATATTGTAAAGAATTCCCCCCATCGACTTAATTAACAGATCCATAACCTCACATATTTACCTTTTTTAATGAGAATATTTAAGTTCTACTCTCCTCTTAGCAAATTTCAGTTATATAATTCAGTGCTATCAACTATAGTCACCATGTTTTACATTAGCTCCTCAGGTCTCGTTCATTTGGTAACCAAGTTTTTACCCTTTTACCAACCTCTTCCAAATTTCCACCCTCCCTCTAGCTCCCAACAATCACTATTTTGTTTTCTGTTTCTATGCGTTCAAGTTTTTTGTTTATTTGCTTTTTTTTTTAAATTTTGTTTTGTTTTTAGATTCTACATATAAGTAATACTGTGCAGTAATTTGTAATTTGTCTTTCTCTGTCTGGCTTTTTCACTTAGTATAATGCTGTCAGTTTCATCCATGTTGTCACAAATGACAGGATTTCCTTCTTTTTTAAGGCTGAATATTACTCCAGTGTGTGTGTGTGTGTGTGTGTGTGTGTGTGTGTGTGTGTATACATATATCACATTTTCTTGATCCATTCATTTGTTCACAGACACTTTGGTTGCTTCTGTAACTTGGTTATCGTGAACAAGCAAAATTCTGTATCAAGTAAATTCCCATGAAATTTACTTTGACTAGTCTCAGGGGAAATATAGGTAGCCCATCAGCAATGTCCAATCAGGACCAAAGTAAATGGAGTATTTGTACCCCTAACCCCATCAGCCTTTGGAAAGGTCTGCCCTTGATGAATACAATTTCCACACTTGTGATTCTCCTTGTACTCAAGTCAGCTCCAACAGCTTGAGGGTAATCCTCTGACAAAGAGTTGCAGGAAGAGTCATCATACTGGGAGTTGGTGTGCATTGAAAAATAGAGACTTTCATGTGAAAGGCAGGAGAGATGTTTTTTCAATTTACTTCAGTGTTTTCAAATTTCTTTCAATAATGTTTTTTGTCTATGTAGAGTTTATGCACTTTTGAGGAAAATTTCTTCTTTTTTGACATTTGCTGATGTATTTCAATAGTATATTGTTTTTAAACATTATTGTTTATTTGCTGATAGAATATATATTATTGATGTTTGTATGTTTACCTTCCCCCATCCAAGTTGATAAATTTAATTATTAATTCAAACAGATTACTTAAGTATTATTTTAGATTCTTAGATAACTTACCTGCATCCCAGAATGAAGGCTACAATAGAAAATAAAATTCCAGGCAAATGTGATAGGAAAAATACTATACTAAACTGTTTTGATTTGAAAAATATGTCCCCACCTGTCTCCCTTTCTTTGTTCATTATTCCTTATTACCTTTTAATCAGAGTGTTTATGCACAGCCCTGTCTGCCCTCCCTACTTGGACATCTAACATTCTTTCCATGCCTCAAACTTTCTGTACCCCAACTTCATAGTAAGCATGAAAATATATCTCTGTAAGGATTTATTATCTGAGATAATAGTCCATGAATATTCACAGATTACCTTTCTAGAAATTTCCTATAAAGTCACTATCTTAATCCTGGTGAATGATTCAAATAGTGAAAATTTCTTTTTCTGGGAAGAATGGTGGGAGAAATTTAGTTAAAGGGACTTCTGTGGGTTTTCTCTGACTATATCTCTTTAACCACCAATTGTTCTTTGCTCCCAGCTAGGCAAGATAAAAAACTTGTATGTTATATCAAATATAACATTTTTGTGACTGAAATTTGGCATAAAAGTTGTTCTCAGTAAACTGTACTGGGGAGTTTTGAACATCTTTCACTGATGCCAAGATTTTAGGACAACATGGGAAAAAATCTGAAACTACAAGAGCTTACATGTAGAATTTGAAAAATGGCTCTTTTCAGTGAGTACCTGTGAATGAGCATTATTCAGTACATGACCATAATAGCCTTCACTGAATCCTCAGAATGTAGACAAAAGGCAAAATAGTAAATGCTGGTGAGGGGTAACTCTGTTGTCATTACCAATTACCTTGTCTTCTCATTGATCTTTATATTTTCTCACTGTCTTCCATATCTTAAATGTAGCTTGACATTTCCTGATAGGAAAACTTATAAGACATAAGTGGTTTACTAAATTTCATTGCTTCTTAGGTATGTTTTTACAACAAAATGAAAAAAAAAAGACTTTTCATCAATTATTCTAATAACCGTTGTCATTAATATGTAACACTTTCCTGTATTCAAATGACAGTTTAATACCGTTGTATAAGCCTAATTTTAAGAAGTCAAGAATAAAAATTTAAAATAAATATCACATTTATTATGCAGTTATGTTTTGCATTAGCATTCAAAAGAAAGAATGAACAAGTATTTTAGAGTAGTGTGCTGTTTCAATGTGAGCAACTGGAGCTGAAGATCATCTTTTGTAACTGTTCTTAGAGGTGTAGTAATATAAATTGATTTCTTTTGGCATCAGTACAGGGAAAAAACAGTCTTGTTTAGGAAGATAATGTGATAGTCCATGAATGTATAAAAAAGCTGGAGTCTGGAAAAAGAGGTCACAACAGGAGGACACAGAGAGAAAAGAATCAAAAGGTGAAGAGAAGATACGGTTGCTTTTGGTGTGATAAGGACAGGAAGTGAAAAGTTCACAGTGGTAAGATGGCTGAACTAACTTTAAGAAATAGAGAGGTTTCTAATTCAAATTTGAGCTACTAGTTTTTCTGTTATGGTTATCTTGCTAAACCGTCAGTGAAGTCTTCTATACATACAGAAACCTTGAGTGAGAGTGTGTATGCATGTGTGTGTGTGTGTGGGTGTGTTAGCTTATATATATGTGGGAATATCTGTGTATGTATTAAATAAGTAGGGTACATGATTCTTTTGCTTCTATCCACCCAAAAAATAAAAATAAAAAATAAAAAAACCAAGAGAAAGATTATTAATGCATTGAAGTAAGTTAACAGAAGCATGAACTTGAAGGTTATCAATGATCTTGGAGGTCATCAAAGTGCCATAAGACCCTTAGATTTTGCAGAAATCTTAGGATGCTATATGGTTATTTGCAAGCAAGAAGATGGAGGCTTCAGCCAACTTTATCAAGCTATTAATGGATATAGTGACCTCAGTTGACATACACGTGTTTGACTAACCCAGTCAGCAATGTACTTGCACTGTTTTGTTTTTCTGTTCATAATTTATTGATATTGAATCTCTTAAAACTATCAAAGAAAATTTAGACACACAAGTAAATGAGAAAACTTTTCACATGTGAGAATAAATTTGCTTTTAAGCAACTTCATCTCAATATCCTTAAACACTTGTAGGTACAGGATGTCTCTAGATGCTTTAACAAATAAAAGTCAAGATCTCAGTTATTAATACAGTAGGAGTCTACTTCTTACTTACAGATTACTGTGTATGTAATGGGTATATTCATGGTGGTCATGGTGGTATACACAGTCATTCAGAACCCCAGGAAGATGGAAGCATTGTCATCTTCAACATTTAAGTTCAAAGTTAAAGTCCATCCAGCAGAAGTAGGAAGAACAGAATCATTAGTGAATGTTTCTTATAGGCTAGACCTGAAAGGGTCTGACAGTATGTCTACTCATCATCAGTTATATACTACAGCTATCTGTGAAGAGGCTAAAAAATTTAGTCTAGTTTTGTGTTCAGAAGAAAGAGAAAACAGAGAGGAGAGTCTTTGTCAGGTATAGTCTGCCCTGTGCTCTCCAGATAGCTGAAAAGAGACTGTCCAGTGTTTCAGAAGAGACTGTCCAGTGTTTCAGAAGCTTACTGCAACTTGTGCAGGAGGACAGCAAGGGTAAATTTTATATACTATTCACATAATAGAGCGTTTAAAAAAATACAACCAAGACAACTCACCAAAAAAGATATACAGATGGCAAATAAACATATAAAAAGATGCTCCATATCATAGTCATTAGGAAAATGCAAACTAAAACAATAATGAAATAGTGCTACACACCTATTTGAATGGTTAAAATCTAGAACACTGACAGTACCAAATGCTGAGGAAGATGTGGAGCACCAGAAACTCTTATTCATTGCTGGTGAGAGTAGAAATTGCTACAGTTACTTTGAAAGGCAGGTCGGCACTTTCTTACAAAGCTAAATTAAACATAGGTTTACCATAAGATCCAGCAGTGGAGCTTCTAGGTATTTACTCAGATGAGTTGAAAGCTTATGTTTACACAAAAGCCTGCACATGAATGTTTTAGCAGCTTTTTAAATAACTCAAACTTGGAAGCAACAAAGTTGCCCTTTAGTAGGTGAATGGATAAACAAACTGTAGTGCCTCCATGCAACGCAATATTATTCAACACTAAAAAAAGAAAAAAAATGAGTTATCAAGACACACACACACACACCCTGAAGAAACCTTAAATGCATATTGAGAAGTGAAAGAAACCAATCTGAAAGGGCTATAAGCTATATTATTCCAACTATATGATATTCTGGAAAAGGCAAAAGTATAGAGACAGTAAAAAAATTAGTAGTTGTCAAGGGTTCAGGAGGAAGAGGAGAGGGATGAATAGATGGAGAAAAGGGCATTTTTAGGGTGACATAACTATTCGTATTATACTCTAATAATGGGTACATGGCATTATGTGTTTGTCAAAACCCACAGAACTGTACAACAATGAAACCCAATATCAATTATGTACTTTAATTAATAATAAATGTACCAATAGTTTACTTTTTACTTTTCTGTAAAACTACAGCTGCTCTAAAAAAATAAATGCTTTTAAATTTTTTTAAAAAATATTCAAGACTACTTTAGACTTTCTGACAATTTACCTGCAGACATTTCAAAACTTTGAGAAAGGAGAATTGATAACTAAGGTAGGAGATGGGAGACACATTCCAGATAATTCTTAGTGGAGTTTGAAACAAGAGGTCTCCCAGTTATGCTATATGAAAAAAACTTTCTGGAAAATAAGTAAAAACATGGAAAAACCATTCATAAGGTCTTCAACAGAAACTGACTCATTCTTACATAAATCATCAGCTGTTCTAAGCAGCACCTGTTTTGTTGAGGAATCCCCCAACAAATCTCCCACTTTAAATGAAGCTTTCACCACCCACAATCTCAAATTCTTTATCTTCTCAACTGTCTCCTATCTTTAATAATAAAAAACACATAAAAATACAACCAAAATACAGTTAAACAAACTAAACTATTACCAAGTAAAATGAACACCCTCTGGATTTCCAACTCAGGGATATTTTTGTGCGAATGAGAACTACTTGGTAGCCTCATAGGAAATAAGCCTGTTATAAATGAGTGACATTCCTTATGGTTTTAGAAATTTCTAGGCAATAAGACTATCCATTAAATCAATTTGGATTTTAGCCCTCAATTATTTTCAGTGAAGTTTCTAATCCAAGGACCTAGCTAGACTAGTGAATGGTCTTTGTGTGATGATTCCATTAATTGAAACTCCTTAAGAACCATGTCTAAATTATTCACAGATTTATCCTTGCACCTAACACAGTACTTGAATGAGTAAGAGGTCGGTATATATTTGTTAAAGTAAAATCTAAGTAGATTAGAGACTCTGCCCAAACTATATTATCTTCTTTCTTTGAAATGTTCATTCTAGATTTTGAATGCTCTCAATAACAATTTATGAATAAGTGCCTGAGCATCAGCTTTCCAACCTCTTTTTGTTCATTGTATTCTCTACTAAAGGAAAAATCCTGACTCTACATTCTAAGAACTGCACCAGTCATATTCTAGATTAGCAGTAATTTTCCACCAATTTCCATGTCATGAATTAAGGATTTAAAGGACTAAAGTTACATTTATCTAGGTATAATCTGTAATATACTTACTTTGCAAAGTCATTTTTGTACAAAAATAGAAAGGTAAATGGCATGGTCTCTACTACAAATCAGTGAATATTGATATTTTTCTGTTCATTGCAGTTATATAAGAGACCTTGAGAAAATATGACTCAGTCCTCCGGCTTTAAGTAGATTAATAAAATTAAATCAAGGTCTTCAATTTTGGCATAAATTCATTTGATCTAGGGTATAAAGGATAATAATATGGGAATTATAAATTGTTTCATACTTCATATTTTCTTTAGTTTTGGGGCTATATAAACAAACTTGCCCTAAATTTCTTCAAATCAGATTATGAATAGCTACAGAGGTCATGAATAGTGATGAAATAATAGTTATTTTATTAATTCTCAAAATAACTTTAAAACTGTTTGCTGGAAAGGAATAATTAAACAAAATAATGAATGTAGTAACCAACCTGAGTGAAATATAATTTTTTTTAGCTGTGATATAATTGACATATTAGTTTCAGGTGTACAACATGGTGATTCAATATATGTGTATATTGCCAAATCATAAGTCTAGTTAACATCCATCACCAAAAATAGATTATTTTTCTTGTGATCAGAACTTTAATATCTATTCTCTTGGCAACTTTAAAATATAAGATACAGTAAAATTTACTGTAGTCACCATGCTTTACATTATATCCCCATGACTTACTTATTTTATCACTTGAAGTTTGTACCTTTTGACCACTTTCACCCATTTCATCTACCCCTTGCCGCTGGTAACCACCAATCTGTTCTCTGTATCTATGAGTTCAGGTTTTTTGTTTTTTGTTTTGTTTGTTTTTAGATGTCTCATAAAAGTGAGATC
This sequence comes from Platanista minor, assembly GCA_004363435.1. Lineage (NCBI taxonomy): Eukaryota > Metazoa > Chordata > Mammalia > Artiodactyla > Platanistidae > Platanista > Platanista minor. The sequence goes on along the minus strand of RJWK010049320.1, from coordinate 2,755 downwards.
ATATGGTATTTGCCTTTCTCTGTCTGACTTATTTTACTCACATAATGCCTTCAAGATCCATCCATGTTGTAGCAAATGCTAAGATTTCCTTTTATTTTATGTCTTAATAATATTCCACTGCATATATATATATATATATATATATATATATATATATATAATATTTTCTTTATCCATTCATTCTTTGATGGGCACTTAGGTTGCTTCTGTGTACTAGATAAGAGGGGAAGGAGCAACAGGGGTAGGGGCTTAAGAGGTACAAATTATTGTGTATAAAATAAGCTACAAGTATATATTGTACAACACAGTGAATATAGCCAACATTTTATAATTATAAATGGAGTATAACATTTAAAACTGTGAACCACTATATTGTACACCTTAACTTTCATAATACTTCAACAAAAAAAATAACGTTGCAATAAACATGGGGATGCAGATATCTTTTCAAGTTAGTGTTCTTGTCTCCTTTGGATAAATACCCAGAAGTGGAATTGCTGAATCATATGATAATTCTATTTTTAATTTTTTGAAGAATCTCCATATTGTTTTCCATAGCATCTGCACCAATTTGCATTCTCAGCAAAAACACACAAGAGTTCTCTGTTCTCCACTTCTTCACCAACATGTTATTTATTGTCTTTTTAAAATAATAATTGTAACAGGTGTGAGGTGATATCTCATTGTGATTTTGATATGCATTTCCCTAATGATTAGTGATTTTGAGCATCTTTTCACATACCTGTTGGCTGTCTGTATGTCTTCTTTGAAAAAATGTCTATTCAACTCTTCTGCCCATTATTTAATCATTTTTTTTTACAATTGAATTATATGCATTCTTTATATATTTTGGATATTAATCCCTTATCTGGTATATGGTTTGCAAATATTTTCTCGCATTTGGTAGGTTGTATTTTCATTTTGTTGATGGTTCACTTTGCTTGGCAGAAGCTTTTTAATTTGATGTAGGTCCATTTGTTTACTTTTGCTTTGGATGCCTTTACTTTTGGTGTCAATTTAAAAAAAAATTATCACTGAGACCAATGTCAAAGAGCTTTCCATTTTTGTTTTCTTTTTCTAGGAGTTTTACAGTTTCAGGTTTTATGTTCAAGTCTTTAATATTTTTTGAATTAATTTTTGTATATGGTCTAAGACAGTGATCCAGTTTTATTATTTTGCATGTGGCTGTCCAGTTTTCCCAACATTTATTGAAGGGTCTGTCCTTTCCCCCATTATATATTCTCAGTTCCTTTGTTGTAAATTAATTGACCATATATGCGTGGGTTTATTTCTGTGCTCTCTATTCTGTTCCTTTAATCTATATGTCTGTTTTTATGCTGATACCATCCTGTTTTGATTACTATAGCATTGTAAAATAGTGTGAAATCAGGAAGTGTGATGCCTCCAGCTTTGTTCTTCTTTTTCAAGATTGCTCTGGCTATTTGGTGTCTTTTGTGGTTTCATATAAATTTTAGGATTGTTTGTTCTATTTCTGGGGAAAATTCCATTGGAATCAACAGCTATATAAAGTGCCTTATTTATCTTAATGTGTTGTTGTAATTGGAGTGGCTATATTTATTTTAAACATATGGTTTTAATTGGTCTGTGATCTGGGAAAGCATTAATAAGATGATTCTATATGAAAATGAGAGTATATTATTACATAATTACATTTTTAAATTAAATTGAATATATTTAACCCGTACCATAAAATGGAAGTATATGACAATCTCAAGTGAGGCAAATACAAATAAGCTGGAGAAAAATTGTTATTATTACATTTGTTTTTATTTTATTTGTTAATATCAGATAAAAAAGGTGAACATGAGGTTTTCACATCCAGCAAAAGTAGTTAAGTAAAATGGATCTAAGACACTGGGACACAGTAACTTAAGGGGAAATTATATTAACAAGGAAAAATTTTGTAAACACTTTGTATTTCAGATATTTCCCCCAAATCTTGTTACTCTTTATGCTTTCCAGTTTAAGTGCTGGTCTATTTGTAGGTTATAATTTGTCATAAATTTGTCTAAAGTGTATAATCCTCAAAATATACATAATTAGTAGATTTATGATAAATGGGATAAGGATTAATAGCATATATGGAGTATACCGTATACACTTAAAAGAAATGTCAATATATTTAGCATTGTAGAAACTGATATTTGCAGAATGTTAGTAGATGAGACGAGTTAGAAAAAGAAGAAAGTGTGGATACATATATAAAATTTAGATGTAAAAAAGGGAACAAATTCATCTTTTATTGCTGTTGTGATGATGGTGATGCTGTTGTTGTTATTATTATATGAGAATAACATTAAGAGAGTTCCTGCTGATTTTCTTGCTATTGTCTTATTGAACGTTTTTAAAGAGGCTTGTGTCTAGATGTCAGTAGAGGACACAGAGTATATCTATGCAGTGATGCTACTGATATTTTAACAAACATTCTAAAATTCAAATATTCAAATGACTGTTTCTTCTAAAAATGCATTTAAATGATGTTGCTATTTCTAGAGATGTATTTTTTGAATTGCCTTCCAAATCTCTTACTCATTCTTTTGAACATCCAAAATGGTGGCAAATAATTATGCCTTTAAGGTTGATTTTAAATTAGGTAAAAATTGGATGTCGTTTTAAGCACAGAGGATAAATGGGTTATCAAATGGGATAGTACAATTTGTGGTCAAAAAATAAGATGTGAATACATAGCTATGAGAATGTTTTTCTTCATATGCTTTTTTTTTTTTTTTTTTTT
>RJWK010049319.1:0-16652 GCA_004363435.1 Platanista minor | reverse complement strand
AGAAACTAACACCACTGTAAAACAGTTATACTCCAATAAAGATGTTAAAAAAAAAAAAAGAGTCACGTACCACAGCGTTCATTGCAGCTCTATTTACAATCGCCAGGACATGGAAGCAACCTATGTGTCCATCGACAGATGAATGGATAAAGAAGATGTGGCACATATATACAATGGAATACTACTCAGCCATAAAAAGAAATGAAATTGAGTTATTTTTAGTGAGGTTGATGGGCCTAGAGTCTGACATACAGAGTGAAGTAAGTCAGAAAAGAAAAACAAATACTGTATGCTAACACATATATATGGAATCTAAAAAAAAAAAAAAAAAAAATGTCCTGAAGAACCTAGGGGCAAGGCAGGAATAAAGATGCAGACCTACTAGAGAACGGACTTGAGGACACAGGGAGCGGGGAGGGTAAGCTGGAACAAAATGAGAGAGTGGTAATGTATATATGGACATATATACACTACCAAATGTAAAATAGATAGCTAGTGGGAAACAGTTGTATAGCACAGGGAGATCATCTCGGTACTTTGTGCAGTTAGAAGGGTGGGATAAGAGGGGTGGGAAGGAGGCAGACGCAAGAGGGAAGAGATATGGGGATATATGTATATGTGTAACTAATTCACTTTGTTATAAAGCAGAAACTAACACACCATTGTAAAGCAATTATACTCCAATAAAAATGTTAAAAAAAGTAACATTTTATTAATTTTTTAAATCTATGGAATCACAATGGTAAAAAATTCATTAAAGGAGAAAAAAGTTAGTCTTATTCACATAGTATATTAAAACAGCCAAGAAATTGACCACAAACCACTTACTAAAGTGTTTTTACAAATATAATCTAATTTGATCTTCAGTACAAGCTATTATAGCTATTATTTTATAATCATTCTTCTACACATGAATCTGAAAGCTAACTGATTGAATGGCTTACCCAAGTTGATAGAACTAATCATTACCCAAGTCAGAACTCAAAACTCAGGTGTAACAGCTCCAAACCACATGGAATTTCCACTGATCGATACAGCTTTTCAAGTGACTGATCAAATGCAGAAGGTTTTTGTTTTGTTTTGTTTTCCTTTATCATCTTTATTAGAGTATAATTGCTTTACAATAGTGTGTTAGCTTCTGCTTTATAACAAAGTGAATCGGCTATACATATACATATATCCCCGTATCTCTTCCCTCTTGCGTCTCCCTCCCTCCCACCCTCCCTATCCCACCCCTCTAGGTGATCACAAAGCACCGAGCTGATCTCCCTGTGCTATGCGGCTGCTTCCCACTAGCTACAGGTTTTACATTTTCCCCTGGCCATTTTGGTTGGTTGTTCTGTAATCACAACAGCCTGCAGTATAATATGGGCTTGCTCTGCCTCTGAGCAACAAGCTCTTTACCAGAACTTTAACTGGAAGTTGAAGCAGTAAAAATGTGAAAGCAGGAAAGTCTAGATTCCCTGTAATGAATCTACTGTTAGGAGGCAGTAGGTGTGGGGTTAAGAGCACAGGATTTGAAGTTAAACATACATGAGTTCCTATCCCTATTCTTGTAACTATGGGCAATGTGAGAGTAGAAATCTTAATTACTTTCTCAAGCCTGCAATTTTCAGTAATAATTATAACTATAATGCATAACTCATAACATCATGATGGTTAAAGAACATATAAACAAGTACACAGAATTTGATTAATTGCATCTGCTTTTCAAACTATTGTTAACATTATTAATCCCTTTCTCTGCTATTCTAAGTTCCATGTACTCTCATTAATGCATATGTTTCTTTTTGGATTTACCTGGAATCATAGATAATCTGTGCTTACATAACAAAGAGCAGTTTTTCTTTTAATTTTCAGTGAAAAATTGATGGAATAGAGACACTTTACATAATCTAACTATTTTTACTCAGCCTACTTCTTAAAAAATTGGAGAACTTTTGTTATAAGGCTTAATAGTTTAGTTGAAGCTCAGAAGAGAACATATAAGAAAAACACATGACATATACTTCATTTCCAGACACATGGTATAGAGTCAGGCTTTGCAAATGATCCGAAGCTTTTTATGTCCCAGGTATTCTAAGACCTGGAAAAAAGAGAACAGCAGTTCGTTAATTTTGCACTCAGGCATAATCTGTGAGGCAAATTCCCTTACAGAGTTAAGTGATTTCCTTGAAATAAAGTTAAGGAGGAATTTATGGCAAGCTTCTCTGCTTAAGAGACACAGATTAACACAATGGATAATCTATGGTTTAATAAAAGATAGAACTGCTGTTCAAATGCATGTATCTACTACTGAATCTTTATAAAGGAGAAGGCATATTATAAATGTAGCTCAGTGAGAGGCTGAGATAATTATGTCTTCAGTTCTGTTGCATTCTGTTGATCTAAATTAACATAAGAATTGTAATTTAAGAGAGAGCCTAATGGGCATGAAGTCTCTCCATCCAGCTATTCTTCTTCTCAGATATTAGATGACTTAAGCAAGCATTTGGCAGGTGTTAAATTGCAGTAAATTCATGATTGAATTCTCTATCAGGTACCTGTAGTGGTGATAATCTATTTCTCTGGATAAAGTGTGAGCCATATACTTCAATCATTTCTGACACAAGCACTATGGCCACAAAAAGAAAAAGGAAAGGAGGCAGATTTTCCTGTGTGGTTATGATGGCAGAATGGAATGGGGTGGGCAAGCTCGGTCCGAAGGTCAAGTAATTAGGACTTTGAACTGTATCTCCATGTCTCTCAGTCGTGCCTTCAGTGGGAGTTCAAGGGAGGCCCAAAGAAATCTGCTCCTCCTGCAGTCAACCTCCCAGCAGTCCCAAGATAAAGCTACTGTTAGACTGGAGTACCTACATCTCTTTTAGAGACTATTAAAGCTGATCCCTCTAGACCTAAGTCACCACTAGAAGCCTGGACTTTTTAGGTCATCCCCTGTCACAAAGACTCTCATGTTCATTAGACTGCATACTCACTATCACCTGATTCAAAATCTTGTTCTTTCCATTGTGCTCTCTGGAACCAAGTGCCTATTATCAGCAAAACCTCATATCAACTGCCTCTTTGTATCTATATATTTCTCTAATGAAGTGTAGATGTTCTGTTGAATGTACTGCTGAAGAAGATACAGTCTCACAGTGCTGGTGTGTTTTTTCCAGTACCCACCTACAGCTAAACCTAAGGGGGATGCTTCTTCCTCATTTCTTATTGTCTCTTCCCTAAAACAGAATAAAAAAACATTAAATTATATGCTACCAGATACATCATCTGTGCTCCTTTGAGGTCACCTCTCTTTTTCCTGGGCATGTATTCTCTCACTGAAGGTTTTTTTTTGCACCTGGCTTACTGCTCTTTCTCCACCCTGACTTTCTTCATTTTAATAATTCATCTATCTCCCTGTGTCTCTCATCCTGTGTCCTTACTGCCAATGATTTTATCCTCTATCCTACCTCCACTGATCATTCTCATGGTCATTGACTAGATGGTATCTTTTCCAGTTTCTATTGTACCTCATAATATTCATTTCAAGTATCTCATCTTATGGCACAATCTACCTTTCTAACTCACCACTCTAATATCCTAGTCACCAACTCTACCAGTGCTACCAGATTCATTAAACCTACCAACTTTTCACTGTCCATTGTTCTCATGTCCTTTATTTCATCTATACCCACTTCGATTTCATGAATCATCTCTATGCTAATGTATTTTCAGACACATCCAACTCTCAATTTCTTTCTTCCTCCATCATATTTTCCTGGCAAAGCCTAATTCTGGTTATAGCCTACTCTCTTACTACTGTGCAATCAAATCCAACAGCCTCACTTAACTAGAGTGACCTGACTGGACTCACTACAAATCAACGTCTTAAATGTCAAATGGAGACTCAGTGCTGCCTGACACTCCTGTTACACTTCTCTTGTCAATCCATTCTCCTCCTGTCCCCAGCAATTATTTCTTTTTTTTTTTTTGCGGTACGCGGGCCTCTCACTGCTGTGGCCTCTCCCGTTGCGGAGCACAGGCTCCGGACGCGCAGGCTCAGTGGCCATGGCTCACGGGCCCAGCCGCTCCGCGGCATGTGGGATCTTCCCGGACCGGGGCACGAAACCCGTGTCCCCTGCATCGGCAGGCGGACTCTCAACCACTGCACCACCAGGGAAGCCCCCCAGCAATTATTTCTTACTTCAGCTGGTAACCCTTGTTCTCATTTTCTAGGAACAGAAAAGCAAACAGAAGAGAACTGCAACATGCTCCCGTGATTAAATCTACTGACATCTTCACAATATTTGAATCCACAACTCTTTTTCTCCAGTTGTGATGGATAACATCACTTTGATCCTATCAAAGGAACGCCACCCTTGTACACTGAATCCCATCCCCTTTTGTCTACATGAGGATTTGGATAATAAAACTATCTCTTTCTCCCAAATCTACATTTTCCTCTCTTCTATGTCTTTCCAATCAACAGATACATTATGTTGATTCCCACATCCTCTTTCATGAACTGCTCCATTTCTCTGTCCCCTCTCACAGGAGGTGTCTATAGTCATTATTCTCTTTATTCTCCTCCTATTACCTCTTGACCTCTCTCCAGTCAGCGTTGTGTCCCCATTTGTCCTTTGGAATTGTTATTGCAAATGTTACCAAAGGCCTCCACATTGCCACAGTCTCAGTCATTGTCTTACCTTCTCAGTAATATCTGATGTAGTTGAACATATTCTCTACCTTGAATCACTTTTTTTAACTGGCTTCTGAGACACTGCACTTTTGTGGTTTTCCATGTATTTCCTTGGTCATTCCTTCCCTGTGTCCTTTGTTGACATCTCTTTTTTATCCCAACCTAGAGTCCTTGGATAATCCCAGAGCTAGAGCCTCAAACTTCACCTATTTGGTATCTACACTGCCTCTGTTGGTGATCTCATCTGAGATTGTGATGTTAAAAGTATCTTTTCCGTATCCCACTTGATGACTCAAATGCAGATGTTTAATCACTTTTCCCCCGTTTTTCACATTTTCATATAACTACTTAACTGACATATTTGCTTAGATTTCTAGTAGGCATCCCAAGTATAGACATTGCTCTGTCATGAGGGAGGTTTGAAAATACCTGTGATTGTGGCAGGTATCTAAGACACCCCTTAAGCTTCCATAGGTCTCTATGAAACAACATATTATATTCTCAGTGCTAGGATTAAATTGATTTGAATTTCTGTCCCATGTGAAGAGATGATGTATATAATTTTTTTTGTCCAACTCCTGAAAATGGATGATGATACAAGAACCCAAGTATAAGGAAAAGTCATTGTTCTGATGGCAATCCTAAATCATCTTTGAGTTTAAATTTATTTTCTTGATAGAATATTTAACATGAAATTAAAAATAAGTCATGTGGGCATTACCCCTTGGTGATAACTAAAATCTCCTAACTCTGTCTCTATAACTGGAAAGAAGGAGTTGACACACAGTAAGCAATCAATGCAATGTTACCCTATTTCTATGGATATAATTGTTGGAGAACCATAACACATTGCACTGGCAGATAGATTCACTAGCAATGCCAGCCTGAATGTGTAATGAAAAGAGCATAGATTTAAAGAACAGTAGAGTTGTTCCCTTTCTTTTCCTTACTACTCTTGAGTCATGAAAATAATTGCTTTTGGCAGCTCTTTCCACATTTGTAAATGAAAGTGATAACATTTACCTGTAAGGTTGTTGTGAAGATGAAGATACTATGTGCAAAGACTTAGTTATGTTAATCATCATAACAAATGCTCAAAAATTCTAGTTGCCTTCTCTACTCCTGTGCATACCCCCAAATTTTTCTTAGTCTACTACATCATATTTTCAAATGTCAGATAATTAGATAAAACTTGATAATTTTTAAGTTCTAGGACTACCCTCCCTAACAACCACAGCTTCTTTAAAGTCTTGTATTAAGTTAGAAAAAGATAAAGGTAATGAGTAATAACTTTTACTACACCAACAAAGTCAAGAGACTGTATTAAAGAGAAAGTAATTCTTTAAGCTGGTTCAAGAGAATATACTGTGACTCAGGTATATGTAGATCACAGAAACCCATTCTTCCAAGTGTGTAGTAAAAGTGGAAACTATTGAGATACAGCTTTGCCACAGTTATGTATACATTATGATATCCTTAGAACTTCCCAATTTTGTCTACCTTAGATTGTCTCAAGTTAACTTATCTCTCACTTTCGATGTTAAAACTTTAAACACTAAAGGAATTCTTAGATGTAAATGTCAGATGACAGAAAGATAAACACCACAGCTTTGTAAAAGTGTTGTCATTGTGTGCCTATAAACTGCCCATGAGCCCAGGGAATACACAAATTCTTCCTCTCTTCAATGACATATAAAAGTATAAACATATCAACATCTGGCGCCAAACCCATGACTGTCCAGTAAGAGTGAATGATGCTCATGCCAGGAAAAAAGATCGATCTGCTTACAATTATTCTGTGTGGGAAATGCTCACAGCACTTAAGGACACTCAGCTGCCTAAGTCTTGGGGGAAGAGAAACTAGATTCCAACTGAGATGTTGGAAGCCCTCTTTTTTATCTGAACAAACACAAGATGCCCTGTTATGGGCTGAATTGTGTCCCCCTCCCAAACTCATATATTGAAATCTTAACTCCACTTACCTCAGAATGTGACTGCATTTGGAGATAGGTCTTTAAAGAGATAATTAACTTAAAATGAGGTCACTAGGGTGAGGTGTAATCAAATATGACTGGTGTCATTAGAAGGAGAGGAAATTTGAACATATATGGTTACAGAGAAAAGGCCATGTGCAGACAGAGGAAGATGGTCATCTACAACCCAAAGAGAAGGACTCAGAGGAATCAACCCGGCTGATATCTTGATCTTAAATTTCTAGCCTCCAGAAATGTGAGAAAATAAATTTCTATTGTTTATGCTATGTGGTCTTGTAATCATCAAAAGTGGGGGTCCAGCTGCTCGCTGCTCAAAAGACAATAAAGAGGCAAGGTTTGTGGAAAGGAAAGTTTGCTTTATTTTGGAGCCCGGCAACCTGAGGAGGAGGGTGGATTCCTGTCTAAAGGCTTACTGCTCCTCACTGACAATCAGTGGGCAACAGCTTTTATAGACAGAGGGAGGGGGCTACATGCAGAAACAGCACAGTCAGCTCTGACAGTCATCTTGAAATTGGTCATGCAGTGATCTGATCAGCATCATCTTGATTGTTTTAGGTACAGTTAGTCTTTAGTTCCAGGGTCAGTTTGTTCCCATTTCTTTGAGGCCAGTTCTCAGAACTGTGGCAGCTTGGGCTGTAGATGACCGTCTTATGTCATGGCTATAGTGTGGTCATCATGTAGTTAACTTCTACCTGGTGAGGGTTTCAGTATATATAGGGCAGCTCAAAGGATGTGGCTCAGAATATTATCTATAGCCTTTGAGGAGGAACTAAAGGTCCTTGACTCTGCTTAATGACTAAATTATTATTACTTGGTCTCATTTGACTGTTTCCCTTTGTTTCTGCATTTTCTCACTTCTCTGATTAAACTTATTGTTGGAGGGCTTCCCTGGTGGCACAGTGGTTGAGAGTCCGCCTGCCGATGCAGGGAATGAGGGTTCGTGCCCCGGTCCGGGAAGATCCCTCATGCCGCGGAGCAGCTGGTCCCGTGAGCCATGGGCCGCTGAGCCTGCGCGTCCGGAACCTGTGCTCCGCTATGGGAGAGGCCACAACAGTGAGAGGCCCGTGAACCGCAAGGAAAAAAAAAACAAACAAAAAGAACTTATTGTTGGCTGAAGTTTTTCCACACTCAAAAGGCAGGCTGAGGACATGGCAGGGAAGAGCCATAGGGCCCTGCTCCATTACAGGCTATGGTAATTTGTTATGGCAGCCCTAGCAAACTCATATACTCTCCAAGGTGAGTCAATGTATAATGCACTCTAGTAGCAATAACTGTAAAATACTGACTAGTGAGAGTTGGGGAGAGAATCCTGTAGTGTTATGGTTTGCTTGCATATATTAGTCATTTCTTATATCCTTATACGCTTAATGCACATTATACAACTTGTAGCTACACATTTTATATAGTTGTTTTTTGGGTTTGGTTACATATTTTAAACTTGCCTGGTAGTTTATCAGCTGATACTGGATGTGCTCATTTGCAACTAATTTTCCCACAGACAGTAGCAGGGAGAAAATGAAGTCTAATATAATCCGAGGCAGAGACATCTGACCACCATTTTGATAAGGAGTAACAGAATTACATAAATGAAAATGGTAACGTTTTTCTTTGGCTTCATCCCTATTAAAAACTTGCCCCTAAGTTCCTTTTTCCTTCAGATGCTTGCGAGCCATGGCCACTCTGTCAATGAGCCAAGAGAAAACCTGGTGAAACCATCATTTGAAGGACCCATGATATCAACTTCAGGGGCTCAGTCAGATGGTCAGTATTCCACTTTGAAAAGCATCAAGATCCAAAGTGTAATTGATTTTATTTCACATTATATATTATATTATTTATTTATTTCTGATGACACAATCACCAAGCAAACACTGAAACTATTCATGTTGCTTTCTCTGTTCCCAGTTGAATTATTAATCTTTCTGTCAAGTCTAATTCCTGACCCTCAGTTTAATTCTATTTCAGCAGCTGATGCCTCTATTAGCCTCACTGCACTTGAATTCTGTTGCTCCCTTGGTTGTAGCCTGCTGAGAAACTGTTTTTCGAGTACTTAGCAGAAAAGCTCTATGCTTTATTGACTCAGATTTTAATTTCAAATGCTATTCTTACTGATCAGGTACTTGAAAACAAATGTTCTGAGAGGCTTCGCTAATGCACTGAAAGGTTATTGACAAATTTCATATATGTCCAAGGGCATAAATTATAAGAGAATCTTTCATTCTTTATACACTTTCATTCTTACACCATTAATAGAGTCCTGGAGGAATCAATGGTTCTGAAGGTGAAAACATAGAAACTTTAAGAAAGCTGATAGCAGAAAAAAACATGTATTTGTACCAAAAAAGAGAGACTAGGGCAAGATTTCACTATTTCTGAATATTACATAAGCAAATTAAAACACAAATTTCATGTTTAAGTGAGATTATGACAATCCAATAATTACCAAAACATGATGTAAGTAAAAGATCAATACAATTGAATGAGATGTCTTTATACTTTGGGACTGCCTCACTAATTTAGCACACACATAACTGATGACAGTGCAATATATTGAACCAATCAACTAAATTGCCCTAACTCTTATTAGTGTGTTATCACCAACAGTAACATAATTCTGAATTGCATAGAGCAGTGATGCTTCAGATAAAAAGTTTTCTACAGTGTTGCTGAGTACATGAATCTATAAAACATATTGCTATGTCCTTTGATGAAAATTAAAGCAAAATTACCAGTATCTCTTCTAGTCCAGTCTCTTGCTGAATAGCACTTATATAAATATCCTTAAAGTTACTTATCCCAATCTCTCTCCTCCAGTGAGAGAATGTATAACTCTTTACAAGAATGGTCATTCCAATTTTGGATGAATCTAATAATTAGAGAATTTCTTCTCATAACAACTTTTTTATAATTCCTACTACTATCCATTGATACCATGGTGACAATGGAAACCACACAGTAAATACATTTCCTTCCTTTCTACAAGATAGTTTTTGAAACTGTCTGAAATTTCCATCTTTAGCTTGCATTCAGCCAAGGTGAGACTATTTATACCATAATAGTCAACAAAGGCCACCATTCATTTTTTTTGATGCTGTTATATTTTATTTTCTGGAGAGCCAGTGAGCACCAGTACAGCACTGAATTTCACCCATTTTGAAAGTTATTGAATGCTCTGAACCCTTCCTAGAGAAATAACACACAATAGTTTTGTGTTTGACCCAATTTAAAGAACTCTGATATTATTGGTGCATTAAATTTCAGTATCATCCAGGAAGAGAGAAGAATGATGGTAGAACCTTAGAGGAAAATGGCATTTAGTTCAAAAGTAGAAGAGGAACCCTTGAAGAAAAGGAAAAACCACAGATAGAGAGAACAGGGAAAAATATGGACAGTGTTTCCAGAAGGAATTAGTGAATTGTGTTGAATGCTGGGCAGAGGCAAAGCAGAATAATGAGTGAACATTTTCTTCAGATCCAGCAACTACCTTGCAGTTACATTGATATGGTAGGGATAGAAGTCAGGTTAAAGGGCTGGGGAAGGTTCAGGAATGAATGAATGAATGTGGAATTGAAAAATCAGGAATTAAGTGAAGGTTACTCCAGAATCTTATGTGTAAAATAATTGAGAGAAACTGGTGGTAACCATAATGCAGACACAAGTTGTGGGGAAGCCTTTAAGACTGTAGAGGTCTGAGCTTGTTCGAATGCTAATGGGAAAGTGGCAGCAGAATGGAAAGTTGAAGATAACAGAGAGAGTAACAGGATCTAGGTTTCTAACAAGGTAGGTAGGAGAGGATGGGATACAGAGCATCACTAAGGGGTCCTCTCTTTACTCCCCTTCTCTCCTGCTGAACATGGGCTTTTTTCCCTAAGATTTTATATTAATTTCCTGTAACAAAATGTCACAAATTTAATGGCTTAAAACAACGCAAATATATTCTCTTACAGTTATGAAGGTCAGAAGTCCAAAACGTTCTCAATTAAGGTGTAGGCAGGTCCATATCCCTTCTAGAGGTCCTAGGGGAGAATCTGTTTCCTTGCTTTTTCCAAATTCTAGACACCACCCACATTCCTTGATTCATGACCCTATTCCTCTACCTGCAAAGCCAGCAACATGAGGACAGGTCCTTCTCACTCTGCTATCTTTTTGGTTCTCTTTCTTCTGCCCTTCTTGTTTACTTATTAAAATCTGTGTGATTATATTGGGCTCATATGGATAATCCAGGATAATGTCCCTTAATTCTATCTATAACCTTAATTCCCCTGTGCCATGGAACCTAACACATTCACAAGTTCTGGAGATTAGGTCATGGATATCTTTGGTGGGGGGCTATTAGTTTGCCTGCCACACCCCCCCCCCATTTCATGCTCATATTCCATTCTATTACTTTTCTACATTCCTCTGACTGGAGAGAGTGGAGAAGGAATAAGTGTTCCCTTTCTATAAAAGTGACCAATACTGAACAAAGTGCTTTATAAATATATATATATATATATATATATATATATATATATATATATATATATATATATATATACTAATGCACTTAACAGTCACCACTCTGTGAGGAGAGGTATTTGCTTTAATTAATAGCTGATGGACCTATAACTGACACAGACTTGTAAGATAACTTGCTTCAAATCACACAGTAGTGGGCTTCCCTGGTGGCGCAGTGGTTGAGAGTCCACCTGCCGATTCAGGAGACACGGGTTCGTGCCCCGGTCCGGGAAGATCCCACGTGCCGTGGAGCAGCTGGGCCCATGAGCCATGGCCGCTGAGCCTGCGCGTCCGGAGCCTGTACTCCGCAACGGGAGAGGCCACAGCAGTGAGAGGCCCGCATACCACAAAAAAAAAAAAAAAAAAAAAAAAAATCACACAGTAGTAAGTGTTGGTTTGGGGGTGAAAACCAGAATTGTCTGATGGAATACCTAGTGAATGATCAACTTAGTTGGTATTGTCAACTTATCGATGTTTATATAGAATAACAATAATTGCACATGTAAAGAGAGATTTAAAAATAACATACACATAAAATGAAAAATCATTTACAAAACCATTCTATAATAAACTTTCTTTCCTGCAATACTATCTTAATACACACCACTTCTAACATATAAAGAACTGTTCATCAAGGAGATATACCATATTCAGAGCGCCGCTTAAAGGAGCTCCAGAGCAGAGCGCAAGCCGCGGCTATCAGCACAGACCCCAGAGATGGGCATGGGACGCTAAGGCTGCTGCTGCTGCCACCAAGAAGCCTGTGTGCAAGCACAGGTCACTCTCGACACCTCCCCTCCCGGGAGCCTGCGCAGCCCGCCATGGCCAGGGTCCCGTGATCCAGGGACAACTTCCCCGGGAGAACGCACAGTGCGCCTCAGGCTGGTGTAACGTCACGCCGGCCTCTGTAACCGCAGGCTTGCCCCCCATCCATACCCCTCCCTCCCCGCGGCCTGAGTGAGCCAGAGCCCCTGGAGTAGCTGCTCCTTTAACCCCGTCCTGTCTGAGTGAAGAACAGACGCCCTCAGGCAACATACACACAGAGGCGGGGCCAAATCCAAAGCTGAACCCTGGGAGCTGAGCGAACAGAGAAGAAAAATGGAAATCTCTCCCAGCAGCCTCAGCAGTAGTGGATTAAATCTCCACAATCAACTTGATGTACCCTGCATCTGTGGAATACCTGAATAGACAACGAATCATCCCAAATTGAGGAGGTGGACTTTGGGAACAACAATACATATATTTTTTTCCCTTTTTCTCTTTTTGTGAGTGTGTATGTGTATGCTTTTGTGTGTGATTTTGTCTGTATAGCTTTGCTTTTACCATTTGTTCTAGGGTTCTGTCTGTTTTTTCTTTTTTTTTATTATTAAAAAAATTTTTTCTTAATAATTTTAAAAATTATTTTATTTTATTTTATCTTCTTCTTTCTTTCCTTCTTTTTTCCTCCCTTTTATTCTGAGCCATGTGGAGGACAGGCTTTGGTGCTCCAGCCAGGTGTCAGGGCTGTGCCACTGAGGTGGGAGAGCCAAGTTCAGGACACTGGTCCACAAGAGACCTACCAGCTCCACGTAATATCAAATGGTGAAAATCTCCCAGAGATCTCCATCTCAACACCAAGACCCAGCTTCACTCAACGAGCAGCAAGCTACAGTACTGGAAACCCTATGCCAAACAACTAGCAAGACAGGAACACAAACCCACCCATTAGAAGGAAGGTTACCTAAAATCATACTAATGCCACAGACACCCCAAAACAAACCACCAGATGTGGACCTGCCCACCAGAAAGACAAGATCCAGCCTCATCCTCCAGAACACAGGCACTAGTCCCCTGCACCAGGAAGCTTACACAACCCACTGAACCAACCTTAGCAACTGGGGACAGACACCAAAAACAACGGAAACTACGAACCTGCAGCCTGTGAAAAGGAGACCCCAAACACAGTAAGTTAAGCAAAATGAGAAGACAGAGAAACACACAGCAGATGAAGGAGCAAGGCAAAAACCCACCAGACCTAATAAATGAAGAGGAAATAGGCAGTCTACCTGAAAAATAATTCAGAATAATGAGAGTAAAGATGATCCAAAATCTTGGAAATAGAGGGGAGAAAATATAAGGAATGTTTAACAAGGACCTAGAAGAATTAAAGAGCAAAAGCAGTGATGAAAAACACAATAAATGAAATTAAAAATTCTCTAGAAGGGATCCATAGCAGAATAATGGATGAGTGACCTGGAAGATAAAATAGTGGAAATAACTGCTGCAGAGCAGAATAAAGAAAAAAGAATGAAAAGAATTGAGGACAGTCTCAGAGACCTCTGGGACAACATTAAACACACCAACATTCGAATTATAGGGGTCCCAGAAGAATAAGAGAAAAAGAAAGGGACTGAGAAAATATTTGAAGAGATTATAGTTGAAAACATCCCTAATATGGGACAGGAGATATTTAATCAAGTCCAGGAAGCACAGAGAGTCCCATACAGAATAAATCCAATGAGAAACATGCCAAGACACATATTAATCAAATTATCAAAAATTAAATACAAAAAACAAATATTAAAAGCAGCAAGGGAAAAACAACAAATAACACATAAGGGAATCCCCAAAAGGTTAACAGCTGATCTTTCAGAAGAAACTCTGAAAGCCAGAAGGGAGTGGATGGACACATTTTAAGTGATGAAGGAGAAAGAGCTACAACTAAGATTACTCTACCCAGAAAGGAGCTCATTCAGATTTGACAGAGAAATTAAAACCTTTACAGACAAGCAAAAGCTAAGAGAATTCAGCACCACCAAACCAGCTTTAAAACCAATGCTAAAGGAACTTCCCTAGGCAGGAAACACAAGAGAAGGAAAAGACCTACAATAATAAACCCAAAAAAATTAAGAAAATGGTCATAGGAACATACATATCAATAATTACCTTAAATGTAAATGGATTAAATGCTCAAACCAAAAGGCATAGATTGGCTGAATGGATACAGAAACAAGACCTGTATATATGCTGTCTAAAAGACGCCCACTTCACACATAGGGACACATACAGATTGAAAGTGAGGGTATGGAAAAAGCTATTCCATGCAAATGAAAATCAAAAGAAAGCTGGAGTAGCAATTCTCATATCAGACAAAATGGACTTTAAAACAAAGACAATTACAAGAGACAAAGGAGGACACAACATAATGATCAAGGGATCAATCCAAGAAGAAGATATAACGATTGTAAATATTTATGCACCCAACATAGGAGCACCTCAATACATAAGGCAAATAATAACAGCCATAAAAGGGGAAATCGACAGTCACAAAATCATAGTAGGGGACTTTAACACCCCACTTTCACCAATGGACATAACATCCAAAATGAAAATAAATTAGGAAACACAAGCTTGAAATGATACATTAAACAAGATGGACTTAACTGATATTTATAGCGCATTCCATCCAAAAACAACAGAATACACATTCTTCTCAAGTGCTCATGGAACATTCTCCAGGATAGATCATATCTTGGGTCACAAATCAAGCCTTGGTAAATTTAAGAAAATTGAAATCATATCAAGTATCTTTTCCGACCACAATGCTATGAGACTAGATATCATTTACAGAAAAAAATCTGTAAGAAATAAAAACACATGGAGGCTAAACAACAACTACTTAATAAGCAAGAGATCACTGAAGAAATCAAAGAGGAACACAAAAATACCTAGAAACAAATGACAATGAAAACACGACGACCCAAAACCTGCGGGATGCAGCAAGCACAGTTCTAAGAGGGAAGTTTATAGCCATACAATCCTACCTTAAGAGAGAAGAAACATCTCAAATAAACAACCTAACCTTACACCTAAAACAATTAGAGAAAGAAGAACAAAAAAAACCGCACAAAGTTAGCAGAAAGAAAGAAATCATAAAGATCAGATCAGAAATAAATGAAAAAGAAATGAAGGAAATGATGGCAAAGATCAATAAAACTAAAAGCTGGTTCTTTGAGAAGAGAAACAAAATTGATAAATCATTAGCCAGATGTATGAAGAAAAAAAGGGAGAAGACTCAAGTCAATAGAATTAGAAATGAAAAAGAAGTAACAATTGACACTGCAGAAATACAAAGGATCATGATGCTACCAGAAAACTACTAGAGCTAATCAATGAATTTGGTAAAGTAGCAGGATACAAAATTAATGCACAGAAATCTCTGGTATTCCTATACACTAATGATGAAAAATCTGAAAGTGAAATTAAGAAAACACTCCCATTTACCATTGCAACATAAAGAATAAAATACCTAGGAATAAACCTACCTAAGGAGACAAAAGACCTGTATGCAGAAAATTATAAGACACTGATGAAAGAAATTTAAGATGACATAAATAGATGGAGAGCTATACCATGTTCTTGGATTGGAAGAATCAACATTGTGAAAATGACTCTACTACCCAAAGAAATCTACAGATTCAATGCAATCCCTATCAAACTAGCACTGGCATTTTTCATAGAACTAGAACAAAAAATTTCACAGCTTGTATGGAGACACAAAAGACACTGAATGGCCAAAGCAATCTTGAGAAAGAAAAATGGAGCTCGAGGAATCAGGTTCCCGGACTTCACACTATACTACAAAGCTACAGTAATCAAAAGACAGTATGGTACTGGCACAAAACAAGAAATATAGATCAATGGAACAGGATAGAAATCCCAGAGATAAACACATGAGCATATGGTCACCTTATCTTTGACAAAGGAGGCAAGAATATACAGTGGAGAAAATACAGCCTCTTCAATAAGTGGTGCTGGGAAAACTGGACAGCTACATATAAAAGAATGAAATTAGAACACTCCCTAACACCATACACAAAAATAAACTCAAAATGGATTAAAGACCTAAATGTAAGGCCAGTCACCATCAAACTCTTAGAGGAAAATAAAGGCAGAACAGTCTATGCCATAAATTATAGCAAGATCATTTTTGACCCACCTCATAGAGAAATGGAAATAAAAACAAAAATAAAAAAATGGGACCTAATGAAACTTAAAAGCTTTTGCACAGCAAAGGAAACCATAAACAAGACGAAAAGACAATGCTCAGAATGGAAGAAAATATTTGTAAATGAAGCAACTGACAAAGGATTAATCTCCAAAATTTACAAGCAGCACATGCAGCTCAATATCAAAAAAACAAACAACCCAATCCAAAAATGGGCAGAAGACCTAAATAGACATTTCTCCAAAGAAGATATACAGATTGAAACAAACACATGAAAGAATGCTCAACGTCATTAATCATTAGAGAAATGCAAATCAAAACTACCACAAGGTATCATCTCACAGCAGTCAGAATATCCATTATCAAAAATTCTACAGGACTTCCCTGGTGGCGCAGTGGTTGAGAGTCCGCCTGCCGATGCAGGGGACACGGGTTCGTGCCCCGGTCTGGGAAGATCCCACATGCCGCGGAGCGGCTGGGCCCGTGAGCCATGGCC
>RJWK010049318.1:0-16652 GCA_004363435.1 Platanista minor | reverse complement strand
TACATGCATTTATGAAGCTGAAGGAAGCACAGGCATGCGAACAGAAAGAAGAATACATCATGCTCCATCTCATACAGTGCAATCATTTTTGACAGGCTCATTTCTACTAGGTGCCCCATCACTTGGTTTCACAGCTTAGCTATTCATCGTCAGACAGGGTGTCTGTGCTTCCCCCATATACTTCCAGTTTGCAGAATAGTGCCAGACTGGCATCTTGTCTTGTGACTTGATAACAGATTCCACTAATAGCACACCCAGTGGGACTAACATCCAGTCCCTCTCAGCTGGTGGGGGAATCTGGCAATTAGTGCCAGCCTGAGGAATTGCATGGGCTGGGGTACATGCCAGGTCATGCAAAAGAGGGCTACTGTGAATTCACACCCTCTGCGTGCCCAAGGAATTGCAAAAGGGAAGCTTTGAAACTAAAAAGATGAGGGAGGATAATGGGTAAAGACTGTCCTGATATCTGCCATCCTCACTTTGTGAAATCTGGGGTGAAACAAAAATCACCATTGTTTCACTAGTTTGGGACCATGCCTGGCTCTGTGCTCTATTTATTCCCTAGCACATTGCTAGTTCTTAATGATTATCATTATCATTATTAATGATGGTAATAATTGACAACACGGTAAATAACTTGAAAAGAGCCAGTTTCCTGGAGAAAAAAAGTCACTGTAATAATGGCTCTTTTACACAGTAATAAATAGCACATTTGTGTCTCAGTATTTTAAATTATGTCTTTGTTTGCTGAGGCTGGAGGGCATAGGGTGCAATTTTGAAATCCAATAAATGAACAAATGAATTAGCATTAGGAAAAGAGTACATGTTAATCAAAATTACCCATTTGGATTTGGGGTCCTTAATTGCATCGAAATTTTCTGTTTGTTTCTTTCTTTCTAATATCACTTATTTCTGGATTTGCAGAGCTGGCCTTATCCATAAGAGGAGGAGAATGTTGCTTACTGCATTCTGAAATTTTAGGTTGTGCCACATAAAATAATGCTTTCTGAACCAAATACACTTTCATAGAGGTAAAGCTTAAAATGCAAACATATCAGAAGGGTTGAGAAGGGCCTGGGAAGCTCCTGACTCATTCAGCCTTTTCTCCTTGACTTTGATCAGTCAACAGTAGGAGGGAGTAGTGAGACCTGGGTAATCAGTCTCTGAAAAACAGAAGGTTAATATGTTTTTTTCAGAAGACTTGCCAATGATCCTGCTCAATCGTCTGACTGAGAAAAATGTATGTGTTTCCTTCTACCTGTATTTTGAACCATTTCCCTGCAAGGTAAATAATTTCAGTTAAGCTGGAATCAGGAAAAAATAACATTTCCTACAATGTGAAACAATAGCTCAAGCTTTTTTACCTCTACTCTTTCTATGATTTACAATGACATTTAATATGGGAATAAAAACTCAAAAATGATCTGTGGAGCTCGATGTGCATTTCTTTTAGAAATGGTTTGGCATGAATGTATTTGTGCAACCGACCTCATATGTTTTAAAAGAATGGCAGAGTAGATTTTACCTAGAATACCCCTTGGAATTCCAAATACGCATTCTCTGGGGTATGTATTTATTTCAGAATCTGGTAGAAAAAGATGGGAATTCATTTCAACTAAGAAATCCTTTCTTGAAATACCAGCTTGGTAGATAAAGTGGAAGTAATAATAATAAAGATGATAATATATCATTGAGAAAGAGATTGAGTAACATTTCGTCCCTTTTTTTCCCACAGAACATCAGTGGCCGGCTGTCTGCATCTGCATATTATGAATTTCCATCGCTCCCTTGATGCCTCATTTCCTAGGGCTCCTCCACTTAAGGCACTAAAGCAACTCACACAGACTTAGAGAATCATTGTTCCATCTCCTGCTTTCAAGCTTTGTCATAAATTCCTCATTTCCTTTGTTCTACAGTTAGAAACGTCTTTGCCCTACATGCTGAGACTAACTTCCATCTTGGTCCACCATAGGCTTGGTTTCCTCTGGGAACCACAAAACAGGTTCTGTGTATGGAGAAGTCTCTTTTTTAGGTTTCCTGTGTCCTTCTGGCTGAGCTGGCAACTTCGTGCAGCTGCTGCTTACAGTCACCTCTGTACCACACCTATGAGACAGAGCGTTCCATTTTCTACAGAAAAAGATGATCCTTTCACTGCGCTTCCCAGTCCTATGAGAATGCGCCACTGAAGCATCCCTCGCATGGTACTTGCGCTGGTTTCCTCAAGCTGCTGTAAAAAATTACCACAAACTGGGTGGTTTAGCACAACAGAAATGTATCCTTGCATAGTTATGGAAGCTAGAAGTCCCAGATCAAAGTGTCGGCAGGGTTGGGTCCCACTGGAGGTTCTGAGTGAGAATTGTTCCCACGTCTTTCTCCCAGGTCCTGGGGGTTGCCTGCAATTCTTGTTGTCCTCGGCTTGTGGCATCCTAACTCCAGTCTCTGTTTACTCCTCCACGTGGTGTCCTCCCCTGTGTGCGTCTGTGTCTCTTAACCTCTTCATCTAAGGACACCAGTTGTGTTGGATTAGGGCCCCCTTCTCCAGTGTGACCTCATCTTAACTTGTGTAGGAGAAGAAAAGAATCTTTCCTCTACCCTTCTGAGTTCTTAGCTGAGACCCCTATAAGAAAAGACAGATTAACAAGAGAAAACCAAACAGAAGTTTATTAACTTGTATACCTCATGTATAAATGGGAGATACTCAAGGGAAAATGAGTAACTCTCTGAGGTGGCTTAGAATTAGGGCTTAAATACCATCTTAACAGAGAAGGGGGCAGGGGGATGTTGGCCTCTCAGGGGAGAGGAAATGACTCTTGGGAAAGGTGAAGGAGCCCTTGGAAGAATAGAAGGTGTGATGGTTTGGGACCAAGTCTGTCTGGCTGTGGTGCCCACCTCTAATGTCTTCTCCTGTGATGAGAGTCCATCTTCCCTGGTTCATGAAGCCCCTGGGGAGGGATTTATGATAACGGAGTTCCTTTTGGAGGATCTGTCTTTAGGTAGTTAAGGGGAGTTCACAGAAATTGTCTCCCTGCACTTGCTATTTCTCAAGTGCTTACAGCACAAAATCATCAAAATACTAAAGGGTCATGATTTGAGGTGGCTTGTCTTGAACTACTACAGTCATTTTTGGGGGTGGTCGATTCTGCTACCATTCACCTGATTACATCTGCAAAAACCTTATTTCCTAACGAGGTCCCATTCTGAGGTACCAGTGATTGGGACTTTATTTAACATATCGTTCTGGGGACACAATTCAATTCATAGTAGTATTTTAATCTTTTTTTACATTGTCACCTCTTCCTACTGCTTTGTGAGCCCCTTGAGGACAGTTCTGTCTCCGCTGTACATATCCCAGAACATGGGACACCACAGTGCTTAATAAGTGATGACTGATGGATGAATAAGCAAATGTCTGTATTCACAGTTACAGGGTTGGGAGTTGGGGAAATGTTGGTACTTGATAGAAAAGGGCCCCTGACTCCTGCTTGGGTGTCTAGAATTCACTATCCTGCAGAATATTGGCTGGAGTGGGTACAAACACTATAGTTTCACTTTGTAAAACTAGTTTCACTCTTTCAATAAACCTGACAGAGATGGTACATGTTTCCACAGAAAGTCTGCACAGGCTAACCAAAATGTCAGGATTCTTTGTTCTTAACTCAGTTCCTATTCGATGGGAATAAGAGTGGCTCAGAGCGTTCTCTGCCCAATGACATTGCCGGGACAATTTGCATCAGCCAAGTTCGAAGTTGGGTGGTCTCTTCTAGAACCCTAACAGAAGGTGGGGACAAGAGCCCATACTTGCACTTGATGTTACCCTCACATCCTTATTTATCTACAGCAACTACCCTTGTCTGGTTCAAAGCTGGTCCACAGACTCTCTCTTCTCTCTTCTTCCTCTCCACTACCCCAGTCTTCCCCAGGCTTTTGTTGTTTGGTTTAGCTCTTTGACTTCCCCTTTGTTACATCCTCCCCCTCTTGAGCAACAAGTCTCATCAGCTTTCCTGTCTTAGAAGGAAAGGGATAATAGCGTCTCTCCACACAACAGAAGAGCCCTACCAATGGCCCTTCATAAAGTGGCTATTAGAGGACTTTGGAAAATCCTCTCAATACAAATGCCTGGCTAGTAAACCTATTGTTTTGCTGCCTAATCCTATTTTGCACGTTACAAGTGAATACCACGCTTATCCTTTTTGTTTGTGACTTCCCACAGCAAATTCTAATCTCCCCCATGGCAGATGGACACCTTGGGCCTGCTAGTACAAAAGCAAGCAGGAAAAGCTAATTAAACAATTTTCAAAATATCGCTTCTAATATACTAAGTAATTACTAGTTACTCAGTGACAAGTGCCAAAGAAGGTATCAACTGGGTGATGCCATAGAGAGAGTAACTTGGTGGGGAGAGCACGGAGGGCTTTCCAGCCCATCAAACAGCCTTGAAGGGGTGTAGGAGTTCAGAGTATGCTCCTCCCAAATAGGCCACTCTGGCATAAGGATTATTTTGAGCTGAAGGCAATTAAAAAAAACAAAGTAGACAAGAAAACCTCTCTGCCCTCTGCCTTCCTACTAGGAAGGGTGAGGCAACTGTTAATCACAGGGGACAACTCTAGACTCTTATCAGCCCAGAGGAGGCAGCACCACAGGAATACATGGAACAATGCTTATCTTCCATTAGTTTCCCCCATATATTTACCTCCCAGAGTTTGCTACCCGTGAAAGCCTAAAGCTCTTTTCCTTTGTCTTGTCACTTTTCTACAAAATTTATTTGTCTTTTGTTAAGATGTTATATCAGCCCAAGTTCTAACCATCCCTTTGAGTTACTTATTGCTGAGTACTCCTGTGTGTCGGTGCAATGCATGTGTGAATAAACTTCTGTTTGTTTTTCTCTTGTTGATCTGTTTGGTTTTTTTCGTCAGTCTAATTGGCAGGGCTCTAGCCAATGAAGCTAAGATGGGTAAAAGAAAGGTTTTCTCCTCCCCTACAGGGGAAAACAACTTAGGGGAAGGGCCCCAAGAGACCATATTGTTCTCTTCCTTAAGGCACGGACCACATTTCACCACCACCTTGATCAGTCAACCACTTAATTTTACTCTACAATTTCCCACAATTACTTTGGATCGACAAGCATGTTCCTAAGGATTTAGTCTTGGGCAAGGCTTGTGACTCTCTCAAATACCCTATCTAGTGAATTTTTAATGTTTCAAGAACGTGTCCTTTTCACAAAGGAGCCTGGAGGAAGAGGAGGAAGAACCAGAAGTTTTGTGATGCTGTAGTTGTGGGTCTCAATGTGAGATCACCTGGGGAGCTTTAAAAAAAAAAAAAAATATATATATATACATGCCAGGTGTAAAGAGTTTACTATTACTTAAGCTCTGGTTTCTGGGACAGCGTTGATCAGGCACTGAATTCTGGGAGAATTCCTTCTGTATTTCTGTAGTTAAGTTGGGTCCGTGATACTTCTGTTCCGGGTGTTGGCATTGGCGTGTGTTTGGGTGACACTCTTCAGCCTCTGGTATGCATCTCTTCTCAGCCCTTGGCATCACATATTTGACTTTAGTGTGAGCCTGTGCTGCACCGTTAGACTGCTGGGGACGGCCATGTCAAGACCTGCAATGTCATCCCACCCAGTGTCATGGACACCTGAGATCATATCATGCACAGTTCATGTCTTATTACAGCAGAAAGGCATGGGGCCGAGCGTGAGGGCTCAAGTTAGGGGCACTTTTCTCTACGAGACACTAGAACTATCTAATGGAGATATCTGCTCTCTCTGTGGTATTTGGCAATGTAACACTTATGTTTCCATTTTACCCATGAGTGACGGAAGTAAGAATAAGATTTATTTATTTATTTATTTATTTAAAAATTTTTTTTTTCCTTTTTTTTATTGGAGCATAGTTGATTTACAATGTTGTGTTAGTTTCAGGTGTACAGCAAAGTGATGCAGTTATACATGTACACATATTCATTCTTTTTTAGATTCTTTTCTTTCTTTTTTTTTTTTTCCACATGCGTAATTACTTTTATTTACTCCCACTAGTTTGCTTGCATAGTTTTTTTTTTTTTTTTTTTAAGAATAAGATTTATTAATCTTATTTCTTGGAATTCTACAGCCTGCCTTTATTCAGATTCGTCAACATTAATAGACCAGATTCACTTGGGTTCACTTGGTTGGCGTGACCCGTGAGAGTTTGAAGTCATAGCGATTGGGATTTAAGAGTCCTTATTAATGGGTAGATGAGAAAGAGCCCAACAGAAGCTGAGGATAAGGAAATACCTAGCAGGGGTTGCAGGTGCTAAAGGACGGGTGGATTTTCTGAAGCATTGGCTTGATCATTCATTACATTCTTCTTTCGTTTACTGGTTAAAGAAAAAAAACTTATTGCACACCATTGAGGTGGATAGGTTTCGTTGGTTGCCTGGCTTACAATAGGTGCACCTCCAATGTTTGTGGAATGAGTAGGTAAGAAAATGGTTTGTGAAACAAACTTATCCCAAAGGGGATAGCAGTGTGGGGGGAGAGATAAATTAGGAGTTTGGGATTAACAGATACACACTACTATATGTAAAATATTCAATAGGTAACCAACAAGGACCTACTGTGTAGCACAGGGAACTCTATTCAGTATCTTGTAGTAACCTATAATGGAAAAAATTCTGAAAAAGAATACACATATTATCTGAATCACTTTGCTATAGATCTGAAACTAACACAACATGTCAATTAGCTATACTTCAGTTTAAAAAAATGGTTTAAAAAAAAAAAAAGAAAACAGTTTGTAGAAGGAGCTCCTCATATCATGGCCCTGACCTGCTCCTTGTGTCCTAGACTCCCTGACCTGTCTCTTCTGTAATGAATGTGGATCAGATGCTCCTGCTCACTGATTTCTCCAGCTTCCTTTCCTCCTGGCTATTTGTTGGGATGGACATCATTTCTGTCTTACTCCTACATCCTCTCTACATAAGCCTTTTGCTTGTCAAGCAGGACATTCCCATTTATAAATCCATTTTTATAGCTCTTCATCTGCTAGGAAAAATTGAGGTTAACTTCAATGTTGTTCGTAGATGAATTATATTCTGCTTTTCTGTTCATATCTTAATTTTCTATATACTTTGCTTTTGCTTTTTGCCTAGTTTCTGTTCCTTCTCCATTTTTCCCCAGCTGCTGTTTTCTTGTTCATACAGAGATCAGGATTAAAAATGAGAGCCAGTGAAAACTCTATTTTCGAGAAGAAAAGTGATAAGGATATCCATACATACTAAAGACATTTTTTTCTTTTTATTAATTCTAATTTATGCTCTGCATTTTGCTGGGGTGATAAAAGGAAACGACTGAAACCAACTCTGTCATTATTAGGGTCCTGGTCAGCCCCTTGGCCCTGGTCTCTTTCTTCTGAATGTTTTTTTGAGGGCCTGGCACATAGCAGGTGCTTCATAAATGTTTATTTAATGACCAGCGAGGAAACAGAGAGGTTTTTTAAAATTTGAATTTGTTCAATAATAAGACTGAAAATGGAAATGGGGGAAAAGATTGAATGGAAATGAGATTTCAGAATTCTCTGTGGATCTTGTTTCTCATTTCTGCCTTTTCTCCATTAGCATTGATATTTGAGAATTGACTGCATTTAATTTCAGATTTATTAATTGATATGCAATTTATTTTTCCTGAAAATCAGTGTTGTTTGACTACTTATCAAATTGATTTATTCAATTAATTTTAAAACTTTTGACTCATTTTTATCTTACAAGCTTGTTCTATCCTTTTGAATGGCTCAAATAAATCACCCCTGTAAAACTACTGGAAAGTTAAAAGTAAAGCTTAATGTAACACAAATCTCAACTCATGGAACCCAATTTTCCAGAGATGTAGGCTTTATGAAATGGAAATGACTGTTCCAATCTGCAGTGTAAAATCTTGCCTTCCACTCAAGGGGATGCCAGAGGTACCGGTGTTAGTGTGTCCGGCAATTCCCTTCAATGAATTGTCCTTTAAACACCCTCCATTACATGCATTACTTGGGATTTCTGTTTTGCGAGCTTGTCCATTTCATGTAGTTTTCCTGTTCTCCTTGGTTGGTTTCTTTTCTCCTCATACCATCAGATCTGAGATTTACTTCTCCACTCAAGTTTCCCAGTTCCTCCACCCTCCTCAGTTTACAAGAACCACTCAGGTTTTCTCTGGAGATGTCTTTTTCTCCTAGAGTTCCCTTTTCTTCTTTTCTAGGTTAGGCACTTGTGGATGGATTTCCTTGGTGGTCAGCATTTGTTACTCACAGAAAATGCCAATACCTGCAAGTTTCTTCTTAGGTGTCACAACATTTCCCAGAGAACAATGGGCTGATTTCCATATTTATAGAATATTATTTTTAATGGTAGTGCCTTTGACCCTGACCTGTTCTATAAAAATGAAATTTCGTTTTATGTTCTCTCATTTTTGTGCCGGGTCTTGAACCCAATATTTCTATACTTGAAAGCTGTTTTTTCTAGCTTTTTCCCCTCTGATTCATACTGGCAGTTTTTACTTGGATCTTCGGTTAATTTTAGCATGAAAACTACCATAAAAAAGTGTAATCAATTGGCTAAGAGATTGCCACTAGTGCCTGTGGATTTTTAATTATACAATCAATGAGTTTACTCAGGTTGTGTAGCCTAATGTAAAAGATAAACTCTCATTGCTTAGGAGCCTGGAATTCACCTGTTGGATGGCAGTAGTTACGTAAAAATACCTGAAATAGTAACTTATAATGATGAAAGGAATAGGGGGAAATCATCAGGGGTAGAGATGGAAAAACCATTGCAGGATTGTGATTGCCCTTAAATAATAAGACTATTACAGAACCCACATGCAGCTTCTTCTAGTAGCAATCAATGGGCTACATCTTAGCCAGATTTTTTCTAAATGTTCCAGTAAAGTTTGAGCACCTCTCCCTTTTCCTCACCTTCCACAGCCCAGGAAAGGGGAGTTTAATAACGATTTAATACAACAGATTTTCTTCATCCCCTGCTGATAGAGATGAGATTTCAGGTCTGTTTCATAGTCCACTGCCATTTCTAGCCCTCAAGAAACAATGATTGTGTCTTCATTTTCTCTGTGTTCATCTCTCAAAATGTTAAAAATGTTGTATGCAGTTGGAAATGGATGTCTACACTGACTGTGGTAAAAAGAAAATAAGCAAGCAACTCTCTGCCTGAGGTGTCAGCGTGAACATTGGTCCCAGGCACCTGAAGTAACACGGCAGTCCCCGGCTAGTCCTAACTGCTCCGCCTCCCAGATGGAAATCTTGACCTCAATTTGATGCAAGGTCAGCTCAGAGGACAAAAGACAAGTGAGTGTACTGCACACCGTTTTCTTATTCCAAAAGTGAAGTTTTTTCAAGGAGGCCACAATGCCCCTCCTTAAACCACTACAGCTTTCCTGAGGTTCCTTAATGGGGGGTATACCATGGTCACAAGACAGTGCCACATATTGGGGGTGCCCCAATAGCTGTCAGCCAATGCTAGATCCCAACGAGTGACATTTTAGTGTTCCTTTTTTTGGACTTAAATTGTGCTTCTTTCTCCTGCTTAGCACCACGGGCTTTTAATGGATTTTCAATATCAACTCAATAACCTAGTCTCTCCAGTGAGAATGTACAAATATATTTATCTGAAAGTTGCATTCTTATAGAGGACTAATCCCTTTGGGTTTAGTTGTAAGAATGACTTATTTTGCAGAAAGCCAGAAGCACTCTTGGGGGAGAAAGAGGAGTAAGTAGGACACCCTGGGGGAACCCTTTGCAGGCCAGAATGGCCCCCCCATCCCAGGCATATTGGAGGTTTTCTGAGGTTAAGCAAACAAGAATGCAGTGCTTGCTGGAGCTCTAGTCAAAAGGGCCAGTGAACTTGAGTGTTTTCGGTAAGAGTCTCTGTTTGCAACCCTGCATCTCTGTAGAGAGACACGTTTCACAGGATTTCTTTTGATTGTCTTCTAGAGTGATTTATGACAAATCAGAGAGACACTTGTCTGAAATGGGGTTCCTGGCAGATTAATGATGATGGCAAAAAACTAGCGAGCTCACATCTGGTGAGAATTAAAGGTTGTTGGAATAAGGTTTGTTATACATTGTTAAAGAGGAGTTCACAAAATTTTCATTCAGACCGCTCCCCTTGAACAAAAACCAGCCCAAAACACACACACACACACACACACACACACAAATGCATAGAATAAAAGATTGGGAGGAAATGCATTGAAATACTCAAAGTGCTAATTGAAAATGGTAGCATCCTATTTTCCTTTTTGTACCAATAATGTATATTATAATATTTCTACAAAGTATATACAGTAAAATTATTAAAAATTAAACATAATTTTTGTCTTTTAACACTGCACTTGGTTTTGAGGGCACTGAAAAAGAAAAAAAAAAAACTTTCCAGGACCCCCAGGAAACTAAATGAGATCAGAAGCACAGAGTCAGTCAAATGCGGCTCTGATACAAAGACAGGGAGAGGCTTTTATTTGAATTGCCAGCCTTAGCCTTGAGATAGAGCGCAAGTGGTTTTAACAGCCAAATCACATCGTTGCGAACAATGTCACAAACATAGAAAAGGAGCATTATATTTTTTATCTCACAGATGTCCTGAATAAAGTACACTGGTTCCAGTTTCATCTTGATAGCACATCACAGATCACAGTGACAGCCTTTCTGGAAAGTCGCTGATACTGGCTTCAACTTGGTTTTTTCCACTGAGTGGAGAAGCTCTGCATTTTCATTAGCACAGACCTGTTACTGTTACTGACCATTTTACAATGTCTTCTTGGTTTTGGTGGATTTCTTAGCACAGGTACAAGAATGTCCCGGCCTCTGGAGTGTGCAGGTAGGATGGGTGGATGTTAGCAAGAAGCCCATCTAACTGAATACACCGTGGTCTCACCTACCATCTGCCACAGCATATGCTGAAAAGACATGGTTTACAAACTTAAGTGGACAGTAAAACTCTGATTTCCTAGACCCACATGATCCCCAGTACAAAACCTTTGTATCTTCAAAGGCATCAGGAACCCAAACAGTAGTGACTTTCTGTAGGTCTCTGTCACTGGGAGGGCTCATTTAATGAAAGGTCCAAGTAACCTGGAACATGGACCACAGCGGTTCAGAAAGGAATGTTCTACTCGCTCTTCTTCCTGGTAGGAGCAGGTCGAAGAACATCTAAGTTAAAGGCCCCATGGAAGGTCTCGTTGTCATTAATCTTAGGTTGATCCTGGAGTTTATAGGGCCGCATCCTGTTTGGTTTGGGCTTTACCTTATTAACTAGGAGCCAACGAAAGAAATAGAAGGAAGTCAGAGACAGGGCCACCCCACTCCCGAGCGGGAAGCTGTGCATAAGTGGGCATCGGGCAGCAGACAAGAGCACAGGAGCAAACGGGAGAGAGCAGTCTCCATGGAGTTCACGTTTGTCAGGAGTGTGAGTCAGTGGCTCTTTGGATCTTGGTGCCTCGAGGGCCCCAGGGAGCCCTGGCAGAGATAGAGGGGGAGGAGAAAAACAGAGAAAAGCAGAGAAAGAAAGGAGGAGGTAACCTAGTATCCCAGACTGGGAATCTTTGAGCGCAGATATGGTACCCCCATGGCTCTTCTGCTGGCAGCTCCGGGCACAGGGATGGGTGACCCCCTCCAACATGACATATTGAGATGTGATGGAGGCCTGACCCCCTCCAACATGACATATTGAGATGTGATGCCTGTGTTGACTCAGGAACTCAAATTCTAACGTGGTTCTTAATCTTCCAAAATAAGCCAAATTTCTGAACTACTCTTCAAAATTTTCATTAATGCCAGTGAGTTTTTGATGGGTGAGTGATGATGTAAATAACACTCCTCTGGACCTGGTTGGAAGAGGATCATACATACTTAAAGCCATATGAGCCTGTGGGAGCGGCCCGGTCCTACTGTTCCCCTCTTACCTTATACATTTTCAAAATATATTCAGAATCTGACAGTGTTGTATCATCCACATGGCTACTTACTACCTTGGTTTCAGGGTGGTAGCCATCCTCTCCTGCCTACATTAATACCATAGCTTTCTAACTGGTCTCCCTGCTTCTACTTTTGCCCTCACCTCCCATCCCCCTACTTACAACAGCTATACTCGACAAAGTAGCCAGAGTGGTGCTTTGAAAACATTGGTCACATGTCACTACCTTGCTCCACAGTTCCCTCACTGGGAGAGACGCCCAGAGTCATTAAAAAATACAGCCCCCACTACTTCCCTGACCTCACCCACTGCTCTCCTCTGTCTCACTCTGCCCCAGTCACACGCCAGGCAAGTTTTCACCCCAGGACCTTTGCACTTGCAGTTTTCTCTGCTTGGAAGGCTCTTCTAGATATTGGCATCCATCAAGTCTTTGCTTAAATGTCTCTTTCCCAATGAAGCCTACTGCAATTCTATTTAGAAAGGAGTTTAGCAGTTGTCACCTTCAAAATACATAATTTATTTTGTTTACTATCTGTGCACCCCTCCCCCACCCCAACACACACACTAGAATAGAAGCTTCGTCAAGGCAGGGGTTTAAAGTCCATTTTGTTCATGAGCATTTCCTCAGTACCTAGAATGGTGTTCCACACACAGTAGGTGCTCCAAAGTATTTGTGAATTGAATTTGCTGAATTTTTCTAGAAGTCTTGTGGGCAGTGCTCTTTTGTATGCTTTTATACATTTGAAAGGTCATGTCTGATTGGAACAAGAAAAACATTTGTAAAATCTTATACACGCCATCTGGAGGCTGCTCTGCGGCCTATATATGAAATGGGCCGTAAGTGACAGACAAATGCCCTGTGGATAGAAATCAACACCACAAGAACCTCTGTTAGGTCCCTGTGTTCCTTCCCAAGTGAGGTTGGAGCTCATTGGCTGGAGAAAGTGTATCCGTCTCATCTTTATCTACGTTGTCTCTGGTGTGTGGAAAATGCCATTTTTCCCCAGGGTTTCTTTCTAACAAACCACTGCTGATTGCCCTGAATGGTTTTAAAACTAAATAAAATTAAAAAAAATATGAGGCATATTTGATTCCAGATCTCTCCAAGTCCATCTGTATACTTGTTTATTTTGCATGAGGTTTGTTTCATTAGAAACTGGGACATAAATGATGAAGACTTATTGGATTGTGTTTGGTCATATAGCTGAACAATAACTGTGGAGACCTTTCAAGTACTTTATCCAATACTTTTGCTTATCTTGTTCACATCCATGAGTCTTATTGGCTAAAGAGCCATAATTATTCTCTTGACATTTCTTTGTGAATTGATATTGCTATTGAGAATAACATCCCTGAAGACAGAGTGAGGTAATATTCATTTTTTAAAAAAGCTTTTATATTATGTTTACTTTGCTGTGAAGTGTATTTCATATTTAGTCTAGAAGAGCTGCAGGGTGACAAAATATTATATCTTACATAATGATTGTAATTTAAGCATGAAAACCACTAGGTTTTCTTTTCTTCTTTGCTTTGGTTTTGCTGGCTGTGTGATTTTTTTGGGTTCTATCTGAAAACATATATAAAATGAATAACAGTAAATGAATTACAGAGGTATAATACCATTGAGGGTTTCTGGAAACAGCTTTTAGCCTCTAGAGCCAAGCTCTTACACTCTGTGTTGGATCAGAATTGCAAGACAGAATTATAGCTCCGTTCCTCAGGGTTTGCTTGTTGTTAATTTTATGGAGAATATAAAAGCTAGTGTAAAGCATTTGTCCCATCCTTGACCCCTTTAAGAAAACTGTATCCATGGCAGCTGATACCAGGTAGGAGGAGGTGGATTCTCCGAATCCTCACAGGGCATTTCAAGAAAAAGAAATGCCTGTCTCTTGAATATGGTTTTGACGTTAAATCTGTGTGGTGGTAAGATTGGGATACATTTCAGTCTATTCAGTTAACATATTTATGGAGCTCATACTATGTGGCAGGGTATGTCCGAGATGCTGGGGTTACAGCAGTAAACAAATCAGGCAAGACACCCTCCTGCCCTCTTGGAGCTTACTTATACTACAGCTAAACAAGTAGAATATAAAATATGTTATTTCCATGTGACAAGTCATTTCCCACAAAATTGGTTAAGGAAAGATAGTTGAGGGGGGATAGGGTCTACAGGGCTGGGAGCTGGGTTGCTCTTTTAAATAGAATGAATAAGAAAGACCTCACTGATAAGATGGTGTCTGAGCAGAGACCCAAAGGAGGCCTGAGAGCTGGGCCTGAGGCAGATCTCTGAGGGAAGGGTCTTCCAGGCAGAGAGGAGAGTCTGTGTAAAGGCCCTGAGGTGGAAGGCTTGGTAGAAGGAGCAGCAATGCTGATGTAACAAAAGGTGAGTGGGTGGGGAAGGGGTGACAGGGGATGAAGTCCCAGAAGATTCAGAGGACTGTATCCTACAGGGCTTTCTAGGGCATGGGAAGGCCTCGGGATCCTCTGAGTGGATTGGGAAGACACTGAGTTCTCATTGAGCAGAGAAATGATTATTCAAGAGGATTAATCTGGCTGCTTCATAGAAAATAGACACTCAGGAGGCAAGAGTTTAAATAAGAGACCAGTTAGGAAGCTACTATTGAAATAACCCAGGCATGAGAGTAGAATGGTTTGGCGGAAGGTGGCAGGTGGAGGTGGTAAGACGTAGTCTACTTTTGGTTACATGCTGAAGGAAGAGCCCACAGAACTGGGATGTGGTGTCACCCCTCAGGCCTACTAGCCTGGAGTTGCTGCCCAGGTGCACAGAGATCCTTGTGATTTCTGCTCCCTCCTGCCCCTGCTCTGGTGATGAGTTCTCAACACTACACCATGGGTCATACTTGGGGTTTGCTTCTGCCTTTGCTGTTTTTGCCCTGGGCACATATATAGCATTTGCCAGGGCACAAGGTTATTTTGGTGCCCTTCTGTTTGCTGAAACTCAGCGTCTCACTGCCCATGTCCAGAGTTTCTGCTGGTGCCCGGCTGCTTTCCTAGATCTGGGAACAACAAGGGTACTCATCTCCCACACCACCATCACATCATATCTATGATTCCTTCACCAGAGTCTCAGATTCTGAGATCAGATATCTCTTTCCTTCCAACTCCACTCCAAGCCTTAATTGCTCCATGTTAGACTGATGTTACAATTTTCATACTGGCATTTTTGTTTTTTTGCTTCCAGAAAGTGAGCAACCAGCAGCAAAAATTATGCTTGTCCAGCTCCATTTTCATCACCCCAGAGTCCCTTTCAGGTTCCTATCTTGGCTTCCAATTCTTTCTACCCTGATCCCCTCAAATTAAATTTAAATTATTTAGCATTTTTTGGATAAACATTCTCACCACATCCTTTTTCGTCATCAGCACATATTTATATAATTATTGATTCACTCTGGCAAACCACTTTGAGAACTGTTAGCGAATCAAGCAAGTATAGGGTCTGAATTGAGAGGTTTTCCTTGTTTCTGTGATCTGGTCACCCAGCACTGGAGATTTGACTATCATAAGCATCACTGTACTAGTGAATACCACTGGGAGGGGTAACACCTTGTGAATCTTCATTTTTTCTTCTTAGTGAACATTATTGAATTGGTGTGTTAGTCATTTATGTAATGCACCAAATATTTCTATACTTCTGATGCACAAAAGAGGACTGTACTTCCTGGATAATTTTGGTTAGATGGGGCAATGTGGTTAATTCTGGCCAATGACTTGAGAGTAGAAGTAATATTTATAATTTCTGAACCAGTACATTTAATTGCCAGGAAAAGACTCTAGAGCCTTCTTTCCTTTGATGATGACTGCAACTTTTGAGATGGTGGCCTGGGTCACTGAGTGACTCTGAGGAGCAGAGCCCTTTGACAACTGGCGATGGACGGGCAACAGGAGTGAGAAACTCTTGTTCTGGCCACTGCAATTTTGGGATTGTTTATTACTGCAGCATCACCTAGCCTATCCTGCCTGATGTATTCAGGTCAACTCTCCTCAATAGTTACTTGAGATCAGGACCTCAGTCAATGAGGGTTTGGATAGACGTGAAGGACAAAACTAAGTTAGATGCTGGTCATGGGGTTCCAAGAATGATGGCACTAAAAGGGAATTTGGTTGCATGTGGAGGAAGTAGAAGGACCCCAAATGCAGAATGGAGCAATATCTAGGGTCTGTCAAAGGTTGGTGCCAGGAAAAAGATGTAGTGATCTCTGCCTAACACATGGCCTAATGCTAGATGCCTTGCAGTCATCATCCCACTTGGTCAGGAAGGGACTTCCATTACATGTGATGATAAGAAGGCAAGACCAGGGCTCTGACTGCCTGTCTCATCACCTCCAAAGAGAATGACTACCCATTCACTCTGGTCCATGGTGGTCATTCACATGAGTGATCATGGACAACGTCTGGGAAGAGGCAATGCGAGGTCAGGAGAACTCAACATGGCCTGATGCTGTGTAAGTGCCTCAGTGTGTCAAAGGAATGATTTCTAGCTTCCTGTAGGTACCATTAGCAAAATTGCAATGTCTGCCTCTAGGACCTCCCTTGCCAGGATCATTGTTTCCTGGTTTGAACTTTGTGGGGAGGAGGAGGGGGGCATAGGTGCCCTCTGTCTCCCTCCCTTTTGTGTGGAGCCTGGAAAGAGAGCCTGCTGTTTAGAAAGTTGCTTTGGTTTTTTTTTTTTTTTTTTTTTTTAA
>RJWK010049317.1:0-16653 GCA_004363435.1 Platanista minor | reverse complement strand
ATGTGTATGCATATGGTTGATTCTCTTTGTTGTGCAACAGAAACAAGCACAGTATTGTGAAGCAATTATACTCCAATAAAGGTGTATTTAAAGAAGACATAAAAGAAAAGAGATAGGGCTTCCCTGGTGGCGCAGTGGTGGAGAGTCCGCCCGCCGATGCAGGGGACGCGGGCTCGTGCCCCGGTCCGGGAAGATCCCACATGCCCCCTCCGCGGCTGGGCCCGTGAGCCATGGCCGCTGAGCCTGCGTGTTCGGAGCCTCTGCTCCTCAACGGGAGAGGCCACAACAGTGAGAGGCCCGCGTACCGCAAAAAAAAAAAAAAGAGAGCGATAAAGAGACCAGACAGTAGATCAGAAATATGAAAACTAATTCTTACCCCATCCTCACGATGCTTTGTTATTAGAGCCCATGACCTTCTCTGAAGAAGAGTATATGTGAGGAAGTTGAAAAACCATTAGTAGGATATGCTGTAGCATTAGAGGCTCCCAAGATGGATGCTGCCCTTTAAAATAGAGCCTGCTGAGCTTGGCCAGACATTAGTTACACATCTTTTCCTTACGGCTCTGCATTATCACAAATGATCATTCTGGTCATGCCAGCCATGGAGGATTATCTCACCACATTCTAGCAGGAGGGTCAAATGAGTGGAGGATGGAGAGACAGGGAAAAGCGAGCAGAAATTGCTCTAATTTCCTAATCCAATGCATTGTGACTACTAAACTCAATAGGAACCTATTGACTGAAAGCAAGAACAACACTGCTGCCCACCACGGTACCACCTGTATTTCTAATACACACATTAACTATAGTAATATCACGACTATCAACGCACACATTTAAAAAAGGCTCATGGCATATTCTGTTCAAGTTCTATGTTCCCTGAACAACACTGTTGCTATGGAAACCTCTACCATAAGGCAGGTGTAGTTCTGCAAAGGACTATGGGCTATGAAATCAGGTTCCCATGGCAACATTTTTGTTCAAAGCCTGAAGAATCTTAAATACATGTGCCAATACATATTATTACCCAGCAGGATACACAGGTGGGATTAATAAAGTTCAATATTTGCTCAACTAAAAGTTGTAATCACAGTTAAAGTAAAGGAATTAGAACCAGTTCCTGTGGATCATTTATATAAACAGAGTTTGGAGTTGTTATACTACTTCCACATGAATAAGTAAGTATATGTGAAATATTAATAGATGACTTTCTTTCATTAAATTCATCAGGCAGAGAAATCTTCACCAAAATGATAGGATTTTAAAATTTCAAATATATCTTCAACTCATCATTCATCCAGGAGATTAAATCACTCAAATTTACCAAAGGAAATTAAGATCACACTACCCACCTGCAACAGAACCAATTATTATGGTGACCAAACAGCTAAGGGAAAAACGTCAGGATGATTCATCTATGTTATGTTAACTCACGCTAATAAAATGTGCCAGTCGGGATATTTATGATAACTGCCATTTCTAGAGCCTCAAAACATCCATATAAATATGCCAAGAACCAAATTAAGAAAAACTTACCCCTTTATCATTTACAAATAACCCAGAAAGTAATAATCATTTATTACAATAATATATCTCAGAAAATATATAAAGAAGATACACTACAGAAGGCAAAGAAGTTATCACATGGAGATGCTCGAGTACGTTTTTAAAGGAGAATTTATCCTTCGGGGCTTCGGGAGTGTGGAGTTCCAGAGTTTGGAGGTAGGGCCCTGGGTGAGGGTGTGTGGGTGGGGTTTAGGCCCAGCGCGTTGGAGGGGGTCTCAGAGGGGGGTCTCCGAGTGTAGAGGTGGGGCCCTGGGGGGGAGGGGTGTAGGGGCGGGGCTCGGGCTCTGCTCGGCAGGAGGGAGGCTCAGAGGGCAGACGATTAGGCCCGGGAACCCAAGAGGCTTCCCGGTGCCTGAGTGGACAGGGAAAGCGCTGGCCCCATTCCCTTCGCGCCCCTCCCCCACCATCTCCCCCAGGGTCTCCACTGTCACAGCTGGATCCCTAACCACGTGTGGGTCCCGCTGGGTGTCGGAACTCCTCCCCTCCCCCAGGCGCCCCTCAGGGGTGCCGGTCCTATAGGCCCGGCCTTTACTTTTGCTCCCCCGTCCCTCCCTGCCGTTCCCGCAGCACCCGCATGGCTGGAGGGGGCCTCGGTGGGCAGAGGATCAGGCCCGGGATCTCAGCAGGTTCCCGGGGGCCCAAGTGGGCAGGGGAAACCTGGCCACGCTCCCTTTGGATCCTCTGTCCTCCCAGTGGTTCCCCAGTTTCCCCCTTCGGGCGTGGGATCCCGTCCCGTCCCCCAGCCGCCCCACGGGGCGCCAGTCGCGTCCTGCCTCCACTTCTCCTCCCGCTTCACTCCCCCCACGCCCCACGTCCTACCCGGCCGCTGGGGGTTCCTCCCGTGTCCTTAGGTGTCCGTGGTCCCCCTCCGGTGCCTGGTAGGTGCCCTAGTTGTGAGGAGACGCGAATTCCACGGCCTCCTAGTCCGCCATCTTGACTCCGCCCCTACATGTTAGTTTTTAAGAGAGTAAATCCTGAAAGTTCTCATCACAAGAAAAAAATTTT
The DNA here is from genome assembly GCA_004363435.1 of Platanista minor. Taxonomy (NCBI): domain Eukaryota; kingdom Metazoa; phylum Chordata; class Mammalia; order Artiodactyla; family Platanistidae; genus Platanista; species Platanista minor. The sequence goes on along the minus strand of RJWK010049317.1, from coordinate 14,082 downwards.
TTCTACTTAATTTTGTATCTATATGAGATGATAGACGTTCATTAAACGTACTGTGATAATCACTTCATGAGGTATGTAAGTCAAATCATTATGCTGTACACCTTAAACTTTTTCAGTGCTGTATGTCAATGATATTTCAACAAAACTGGAAGAAAAATTTGTGAATAAATAAATACGGGAATGGAGGCAGTAAGTCCAACTGATTGCAGTTGAGAAGTCCAGTATTTTATCTTTCAATCTACTCTTTGAAAAGGATATTGGATAATATGTACGTCTTCACTGGGTTTATTATTTTTTTTGAGATGCATATTTTTCTCCTCTAACCTATAAACGTCTTAAATACTACTCAAGGATTTTCTAACGTTAAACCTTTTGAAAAATAGGAATAAACTCGCTTGGTCTGGAAAAGCAACTCTTTTTGCATTCTCTAGGAGCTGTTCCCAGCTGAAAGGCAAAAAGAGCTTCTCCCCCTATGCATATGGTGACCTGCCATACTAAAGAAAACATTTTTCTTTTTAAAGCTTTTTTAAACCGTTTATTCCTTAATTTCTATTTTTTTCTTGTTTTCTTTTAATTTGTATAAATTTATTTGTTTTTGTATTTTGGCAGGCCTGTGCGGCATGCAGGATGGTTCCCCGACCAGGGATCGAACCCCGGCCTCTGCACTGAAAGCACCAAATCCCAACCACTAGGTACCAGGGAACTCCCTAAAGAAAACATTTCTTATTCCTGCTGTCATCTTTTTTTTATTCTAGTAAGAATCAGATGGGATAGTATCATTCTTTTTTTTTGGGGGGGGGAGCTGTGTTGGGTCTTCGTTGCTGCAGGCGGGCTTTCTCTAGTTGTGGCGAGCAGGGGCTACTCTTCGTTGTGGTGCGCAGGCTTCTCATTGCAGTGGCTTCTCTTGTTGCGGAGCACGGGCTCTAGGCTCACAGGCTTCAGTAGTTGTGGTGAATGGGCTTAGTTGCTTCGTGGCATGTGGGATCTTCCTGGACCAGGAATCGAACCTGTGTCCCCTGCATCGGCAGGCGGATTCTTAGCCACTGCGCCACCAGGGAAGTCCCAACTACATTTTCTTTAATTTGCTTTTTTTTATATCAGAAAAAGAGAGAGAGAAGATTTCCAACTGAACTGGATATCAAGAGTTCTATGTTTTAGAACTTTAGGGTTCAGTTTATCATGCTTTCAAAAGTTTGCGCAAGGCATACAACAAAGGGCCTCTTTCTGAGTGGGCCTAGCAATTTACCCTAGGGGCAAAAAAAGAAAAAAAAGATACCCTCCATTATTGCTTTTATTAGCCCCCATTTTTTTATTTTAGACTGTGTGTGCTCAGGTAACCCTATTAGTTTCCTTTAGTATGTTTAATTAATATTGCCTGAGCAGCAGATTTATGTGCCCTGTCTTATAATACCAGGCAGGGGAAGCACTCCCTAGTGAGACATAATGTCTTTCCTGATAGGGATAGAATAGGATAGTTATACGGGTAGTTGTAGTAGTCCCAATAGGGGACTATACATAGAGAGGGAAACCTAGGAAACTTTGGGAGACCACTGTAAGTTAATGATCACTCAAGAAAGCTATTGGAACGTTGTGGAAGGAAGCAGCCTTGCTTAACTATAAAGCCATAAATAAAAGCACAAGATATGCCCCGGGCCATTAGGTGGAAGAAAAATGTCACCACCTTTCTTCTGATAATCCTAGTTTGACCTCATAGGGTCAGACACTCTCCAGACTGATATGAAGGAGGAACTAGTGATGTAAGCCTCACGTCTACTCGAAGAAGGCGATATTTTCCCCTCCCCCTTTCCTTTGACTATAAAATTGTAGCCCACCTAATCCTCAGGGCAGAGCTCCCTCGCCTGCCCGCTTGCATCTCTTACAAGTGTCCTATATTAATAAATCTACTTCTTGCCTATCAAAAAAAGAAAAAAAAAGGAGAATTTATCCTTCATTATCGTTTGACATTTTCCATAGAACTTCAAAATAAAATTGGTGAGCACTATAGGGAACACTCTATGAGGTTAGAAACTGTGTTTGGTTTTGCTCGTCTTTGATCTCCACAGTGCCTGGAACACATTAAACATTCAATAAACATGTATTGAATGGATGAATCAACACCTTATCAGTTTGGGTAGCAAAGAATCTGAGGTTACCAATGGTGTCTTTCACAAAATTACATAATTAAAATTTGGGTGATTCAAGTGAAATATTCCCATTAGTTCACATTTTAAATTTAGAAATGCTTTATCATTTCTAAATTGTTTTGTAATTAGTATTGACTCCCAAACCTTTAGCAATGTTTCCTTCTCTGTTTTCCCCCAGCCATTTCATTAAGTGGTTAATGATCTACAATCAAACATATAAATGCACCAGGAAAGCTGAGCACATAAAAAAACCCTGGGGACCTTTTTATAAAGAATTCATTTTTTTAAAAAAAATGCAATTAACCAATTTCTAGTTTATCTGTTCTGTGAGTTATTTTTTTCTATATTAGGTTTTGGTTTTTATTTTAGTGTGGTCATCTGTTAACACATATATAGTGAACTCTGATCTTATTTTTAAAAAATTTTAAACCAAATTTCATAGAATTTCTCATAGTTCCCCAAAGATGCTGAAAATTTAGTCTTAGAATATGACCATAGTTAACTAATTCATTTCTAAAAGTTCACGTGTTAGAATTACATTCTTAAAAGAGATAAGTGTATCATAATTTCCCAAAGCAATAGGTCAGCTACAGCTTAAAGACAGACAATCCAAAAACTAGAAGATATCTCTGAAGTGCCAAGGACATTAAGGAGCCTAAATGTGGAAAAAGGGCAGGCCCTGAGCACTGTGGAAACTCATCTGGCTCTGAAGATGGGCTGCAGCTCCATCCAAGTGTCCCTGCTCAGCTGAGAGCCCTTGGATAAGCCACAGTCCTCAGTAAGCCTAAACTCTCTTATAATTTAAAATGGAAATAACTCTCAATGCAGAGCGTTTTGTGAACACTGAATGAGATAATGTGTATTAAAGCACACCATGGAGTTACACTTCTTACCTCTACGTATATAAATGTAAGTTTTGTTGCCATTATTATTTTATTCAAACTCCCTAATTATTAAATAAACTGAGGAATAATCACAGTGGGATGATTTTTTTTTAAAATAGCATTTAACTGCATACATCTCTTTCTCTGTTTCATCAAGCTCAATTCTGCTAGTGTCTAATTATTTTCTAAAAGGTTGGTATCCTGGAGTGAGACCACATGTTCTATCACTAGTATTTAAACCCTAAGGAGTTAAGATTTTATTTCAAGCAGTTTTGTTTTGTTTTTTTTAAAGTCACTGGATTTAAACTCCAATAGTACCAAAGAGTTAAGGCAATCTAATAGTTCTCAATTTTAGGACTTTCTTAACTCCTGGGAAAGTTTGAGTTGGGGACAATGTGATACTCTTGGAGAAACAGTTAGGAGGTTTGAAAGTCTCCCAAAGTTTAATATAGGTAAATACTTCTAATATTTTTCAGAAATCTGCCAAAGAAATATGAACTTGTTTTAAAAAATCCAGTAACTATTTCCATCACGTTAGAGGAAAAATAGCAAAAATACAAGCAAATCAAACAATAAGGAAATATGCAAACAATTACTTAAAGAATCTTCTAAATCAGGCCACACTGATGGTTTTTCATTTATTCACCCACATAAAGTACATTTAATGCAGTGTTTCTTAAACTCTGGGGCAGGGAGGGTGGAAGGTATGATTTCTGGTTTTGCAAATCCTATGAAAATTTTAAAAGTCTGCTTCACCTGGATGACTCCTTATAACCAAGAGTTAACATATAAATAAAATTATTCAAAGTTTTCCCAGAGAAAACGAGTTGGATAATTGAAAACTCACAAAGGGGGTGTAGCCATAAGGAATGCAGAAACCTGGCTGTGGCCGCAAGGACCATATTCACGTTGTGACCAGATAGACTGACTTTATATATGGCATCTACAGTAGGTATGGATGTAAATAAGCACTGAAGAATTTCCACATATAGTATTTTGAAAAAATGAACATTGTATTTTGAGGTGCTCTATTACATTAATCAGCTTTTCAAAACAAATGGTGATTTAAATTCATGTTCACTGTCAAAAGGAAAAATAACTAAAACAATAATAACAAATCAAACAATGGTCCATCATACTCAAAACTGTAAGACTCAAATTGACAACTGAAAAAAAATTGTTCAAGCAGAGATTTTTTTAAAATTCTTAAGCATGAAGCCAAGTTTCAGCAAAACAACATCACCCGTCATGTTAAATTAAAGTTGTTAGGACCACTTGGATTGATTACATAAATTGGCGGCATTTACTGTACATTTCGTTTGGTCTTCTGTATAGTAGCTTTGTATGAAGGAGTTCATATTTACTTTCAAGTTTGCAGGTATAGATCTACGTACAAATAGATGATATTAGAACATGTGTTTTTGAGTCAACACTGGAGACTCATTTTTTTTAACTTTAAAAAGTGTACTTCTATTACTTCATTCTGAAGAATACTAGGTGTTGTGCCTGGCTCCAGGGATACAAAGATGTAAAACATCTGGAGAGACCCTTCTCTGGAGGCATGTGTCATCTGCGGTGCAGGAGGGAAACATATATAAACACATCCATGTAAAATATGAGGTTGTGTGAAAACAATTGGGCATCTAGACAAGGAAGAGACCAAAAATCTACTTTTTTCTATTTTGGAGCAACTAAATGAACAAAATATATTAACTTTTTTTCCCAAGCTATTAACAAACATACTGCAGGGTAACTTTCCCAATCATCGTCTGTTTTACTAGAGAACTAAAGTGAAAATTGCAATCTCTCTGATGTAGAACATACTGGAGCATGATCTCAAACTGATTACAGACTTGTCGAATTGTATCAGCATCGATTTATAACGCAGGGCCCTGCGGCATATCAGTGTGGTGCCATTTCTTAAATGCAGCGCTCAGGCTCTTGAACTGGATCCTGGGACAATCCCATGCGAGCTTTTGAGCATCAATTTTATTACAATCAGGTTGCTGTTTGGACCCTTCAGAGGTTTCTGCAGAACCATTTTAGGGGTGGCAGTGGAGGAGGGTACTTGTAGGATCCTGAGTTTCTTCACTGAGCTAAAATGCTGTCAGGGATATAAAAATCATTGAACAACAGCCTATGTTAAAAATTGTATTCCTAATCTTACAAAGGCATCTACTGAAACGAAAAGTAATTCTATAAGACCATGCATTAATGTTTGCATTACCAGAAAAGGATAGGAAATACACATTTTAGACCAAAATGAAAAAAGCTTTCCAGAGTAGGACGGTATGATTAAGTCATACTCTTTGGAACCGTTGCTTAAGAGAAATTTGGTTCATTCATTCATTCATTAATACATATTCACTGAATTCCTACTATGTGTCAGGCACTGTAGTTAGCCATGTGACATGGCATTAGCTGATCATTACTATTAGTACATTTAAAAAAAAGGAAAATCCTAAAACCAAAATGAGGTACTTTTTAATTTACAGAAATCACTTGCTGCTTCCTAAATAAATTAGGTAAACGATGCACAAGCTTCACCAGGTTTTACTCTGACAAAAATAGTAATCAGGGTGGCTAGGAAAACAACACTATTATGAAGCACTGCCATTTCACCTGAGCCGTTCAGGAAACATCTTTCCTTTGATCTTTACACCCACTAAGCGATAGAACTCCTCTGTCCAGTGGATAGGTCAGACACCTCTACCGCTGCACAAATATCATTCAAGAGAAAACACTATCACCCAACTTGATTCCATGGAAATTGGTTTTGCACAATAGAAGCCTTTTTGTTCAGACTACTATGGCCTCCTATGGTGTAACTTTCTTTACAGAGTTAATAGACTAGAGATGGATTTTGAATTTCCCACATATGCACAAAAGGCTCATTACCATTTACATTCGTGCCTGGCTAACAAAAACGAGCAGGGGCTACCGCAAATCATTAAAGCCGAAAAACGACATGGAACCGAGGTAAGGAAAGCCTGTTTTCTTTTGCGGTACGCAGGCCTCTCACTGTTGCGGCCTCTCCCGTTGCGGAGCACAGGCTCCGGACGCGCAGGCTCAGCGGCCATGGCTCACGGGCCCAGCCGCTCCGCGACATGTGGGATCTTCCCGGACCGGGCCACGAACCCGTGTCCCCTGCATCGCCAGGCGGACTCTCAACCACTACGCCACCAGGGAAGCCCGAAAGCCTATTTTCTTAAAGCTCATTTAGTATGGATCAACGTTAATTATAACAGGATAGTCCAACCTATAAAGAAAAACTGTGCTTTGTTTCTAGATGTTCAGAAATGTAGATAGGATCCTGGTTTAATTTTAATGTTCATTTTAACATCTGGACATTGGGATGCTAGTTTGTCAAACATTCATTTCTAAAAAATAACTTTGAACTTGAAATGTTGATTCTAATTAGGAATGAAACGAATAGTTTTCAGGCAAGAGAATAAGAAATAATGGAGGTAAAGGGAGGGATATAGAAAAACCATATGTGTACTTAATTTCTCCACCTGAAAGCATTGAAATTCTTACTCACCCTCAGTGGGTCCAGAGGCCACCCTAACCCCCATACCCCACCTCCGATGGATTTGGAGATGCTGCCGCTTCCACATTCCTTCTGTTCTCCCCATACAAGCCCCATGCTCCTGGTCTCCTCAACTTTTCTGGTTTCCCTCTTTCTTCTTACCCATGTGTGAGAGTATACCTGCCTCTGGATGTGTGGGAGTTAAAGTGGGAAAGAGAGAAAGTCTCCACCATGACTCTGGGAATTACCGGGAAGGACACACCAATTGACATCCTACCTCCTCCTAGCTGCCTCCCTTTCTTAGGATCTTTTCTCACTCACAATGCCCTTGAGTCCAGCAACTTATATTCCAATCCTCTTAAACTCTAATCCCAACCTCAGCTCTTGGGCCCAACGGGCACAGATCTGGGAAGCCCCTCTCCAAGCTCCAGACAGAAGTTGGCGATATGTTCCAGCTCCTCGTGTTGGGAAGAGTAGGACTGAGATTCATAAACATAAGGTTGTCTTTTACTGTTAGAAGGCTCCTTCAAACAAAAGCAGTTGCCGTTGGATAAGATTCACTTGGAATTTGTAAACTCTTTCTTTTTGGCACTATTCCTACAGTTTTGTCTGCATTGTTTGCAGTGAGTAGCAAGAAAAGAATGTATGGAGGAGTCAGATAAATGTAGGTGAATCTGACATTTCAATGTATTAAGACATCAAATTGACCATGTAGGATGAAAGGGTCCCAAGGGGTAACTGTAACTTGCTGGTGTCACAGTCCTAAATCCAGATTCTGGATTATAACCAAGTTCCTAATGTCATCAGTGATGGGACATGCTGCTTCTTCCCTCCAGGCCAGAGACAGGTCCAGGCAAGCAGTGATTGGTCCAGGATACTGAAGGGGCATACCCATGTTTATCACAAAACCCATCCACTATTTTTTATCTTCCTGTATCCTAGAAGGAGTGATGTATGGTTGGAGGAATGATACATGTAGGCATTTGCCAGGTGAAGCACATTGGCATTTGTCTCAGTTGTCTTACATGACCCTTCGTGAGAGACCTGTATGGGGCTCTCTAATCCAGCACACTAAAATTGACTTTTAATTATGGAAGTATAACTAACACACAATAACTGCACCTGTTTAAAGAAGACAATTTGCTAAGTTTTGACATATGCATGCCCCCATGAAACCATCTTCCCATTCAAGATAGTGAGCATATATATCAACTCCTAAAGTTTCTTCATGCCCCTTTGCCCAGCACACTCATATTTCCAGCATTATTTCAATGGAAGAAACCATCTGATTTATTCTCCAAAATGTACCACAGTATCAGTTCAATTCCATATGACATTACCTTCCACTGAAGTGTCTAGAACTCAAGTTTCTAACTGTCCAAAGCTCAAAATGGTTTGGCTTATTCCATTAAAGAGATGTGTTCATGTGTGTCCGTGTGTGTTCACATAATTAGGTACACACCCTTACATCTTAATGTAATAAGCAATCGAAATAGTGGTTCTTCCAAAAAATGTTACATTTTATTTAACTAAAGCAAAATTCTGGAAAGATTTCTTCTCACTGAAATGTCTTTTCTTTTCACCATATGGAACCAACCTTTCTGGCACATCTTAGTTACAGATTTAGAAACACGATTATTTGAGCTTCAATTAGCCATTCAGATTATTATGCAAAACAGTCAACTTCATGGGATTGGAAGGACACAAACGGGGGCCAAACAATTAGCTCTTGTCACTCTTGCTGTGTGAAAATTGAATGATAACACTCACAACAGGGGTGTCAGGCTCTGTGAACTGGTAGCAGGGATGCTGCTACCCAGGCAGTTCCTGGACACCACAAAAAATCCAGGCTCCCTGGAGGTTAAAAATGATTCAACCAATCCCTTCACGAATAATTGTTTTCTGGGTAGCATCTTTCTACAAACCATACAACTATGGTTTAAAAAAAGAGACGTTTCTGTCTTTTCATATTTCTAAGAGTGACTTTTTTCCTGCATACCAGGTAGCACATGACCTCAGCTGAGAGAAAAGTCTATTTAGTAAGAAAGAAAAAAACCCAAAAACACTGTGGTTCATGTCAGAGGCCACTAGCTTTATGAAGAAACCTCTTCCCTTGCCACATGGCAACTGGAAGGAGCATCAATCAATCAATCAATACTTGCTGAGATCAGATGTAGTCACTTTCCTTCACTACTGCAGTTGTCAGATTTATGAAATAGTTTGTTTGAGCCTGAAATGAAATACTTTCTATGACGACTGCGTATGTAGCCTCACAGAATACTGGACCATTCACTTGTTCCATAAATGTGTATTGAATTTCTACTATGTTCAAGGCATTATGGGGCATATAAATATGAGTATGACATAATGTGGCTCTCAGGGAGTTTACATCATGGCAGAAATGCATATGGCACTCAAGAGAGCATTTAACTATGGTGGTGATAGAAGAAGAGAAATCTGGCAGTATGTCTGAAGCAAAGGTTTTCAGACCTAAGGCAGTTAGGGATAAGCTAGGCAAGGTTTCCATTTTAATTAACAACTTTCTCTTTGTAACCTGATCTGACATCCATTATTAGACCTGTTAGGTGTCTTTGCTTTTTTTCTCTCTGTGTCTCTTTCCTGAACTAGACTAGAGCCCCTTTGAGGCCATGGACAAATTTATCTTTTATGTCTTTGTATCAGCATACAGTAGGTTATCTTGTGTTGCTGAATGGACAGAATACAGTAGAAAATACACCATCTTCAGTACATGACTTTCAGGCCAGCCTGATCATAGTAGACTGCTTTCTAGGGATGGTTTAGAAACATCCCTACTATCCTCTCATAAGGGAGAACTTTGTTTAATTGGCTACTTCCACGACGTATTCCCAATAGGAAAAAGCATTTTTTTCTGTTTATAAAATAAATGTAGCTTCATTATACACATTTTTGCATACACACAGAAAACCATAAAAAAATTGTCCTTTGTACTCTGCTCACTAAGATTATGGCCCATCTTCTTGTCTTTTTATGTAATAATATTACATAACTACTCTGTACATATTTAATATTTTATATTAAATATATACTCTGTACACATTTACTATTTTAATACCACTTGAATATATGTATAATTAATACTTTGATCTAGTAATTTATTCATCTTTCTAATATATTTTTCATAGTACAGTCCCATAAACAAAAGGGGCATATTAAGCTTGAGCTCTAAAAGGAGTCTGTTCACTCTTAATCTGCTATCAGAGTGTGTGTGTGTGTTTTTTTTTTTTTTTTAATCATCTCTTTCAGAATGGAATTGAATCCAGATTAAATCCTCTGTTACCAGTTCTATTTTGGGTATAAATCATGTGACACTCATCCAAGATATTCAGCCCCCACTTGACCCCTGGGAGGGGTACCCTTTAACCAAGATGGCAGGACTACCATCTGGGACATTTTCAGTAAAAAGCAAAGGTCCAGATCTCTTATACGCATAGACCTTTCAGAAGAAATGAAGTTGTTTAGGGACGCTCCAAAGTGCTTTATTAAAAGTTATTAGACAAACAAACAATATGTTAGAGCATGTCCTTCCCTTCCCACGTCTCAAAGCCCTCCCGTGCCTTTCCTGCTCCCAGCCTCTTCCTGGAATCGTTTCCCTGAACCGTCTGCCTCAGGCATCATCCCCATTGCAATGCCCTTCCTGGTGGCTACTGCCATCTAAGTTAGAGTTGAACACTCCCTCCTTGGCACCCTCGTTATTCCCATCTTTGCTTTTCCTACTATGCCACGGACACCTGGACACACAGATTAGATTGTATGTCTTTGTCTCACTCCTCAACAACTGAGTCTTGAAGGGACAATATTGCGACGTTCATTTTTATATTCCCACTGTTCAGCATAGCACTTGTCACACAGGGGTGCACCTCATGTTTGCCGAGTGAATAGCTGACTGCATGAGGTCCTAAAGGGCGCACAACAGTTGGAAAGGCAGCAGTGGACATGGGGAGCCCACTGCATGATCAGATTCACTGAGCTCTAAGAAGGGTCACTTTACCAATCTTTGGCATGAAGCCTTGAGTTAATACCATGCTGTGGAATCTACACATGCTGTGGAATCTACACAAAAGAAACAATTTCCCAGTATTTTTCTAAGTAAGAGTCGCCAGAGATGGCCTATTGGGTACGGTACTTAGGCCTGATCATCCCTTTCAATGCAAAGGCTGACATCATTTTTCCAGCCTCTCCTCAAATGCTATGCCTGATCCTCAGCAGGGGATCCGTCACTCAGACCTTCCCTGTTTCCCTCTGAATACTCAAAATTTGAGGAAAACATTTAAGACCTCCCTTCTTGCCAGCTACAGCTCCCTCTGGACGTTTCACTGCTAAACATTGATATTTTCAGAGCAAGTTTCACCAGAAAAAAGAAGCCAAATGAAATTTGCATGCCAAAGGTACACATATCATTTTAGGCATGCAAATTATTGTTTTTAGAAGAATAAAAGGCTGTAAATATTTTGAGAAGTGGGCCCCTAGTACCTCTTAAGTATTCTAAACTACACTGTGTGCTTCGTAATTATGTAATATATAGAATACCAGCTGCTTTGAATGGTACTCTGGAGGTTTGGATGGTATCAGAAAGCTCTCCACCCCCAGTGAGAGCCATATTCAAGCAAGCAATACTATAAGGCCAGATTCAATTGACATTGAGTTGCTAGATTTTAACACACTTTAAAACAGATGCTTACTCTATGTGGTGTGGTTACAGAGGAGCATATTTTTGCCTAAAAAAATAGAGTCCTATGAAGTTGTATACCTATAAAGTGTATTAATATTTATTATCTCATTAACCTCTGTCTGAAGGGATACATACATAGGTTTACTTTTCGATATATGTGAATATACTCATATGTTACATATTTAAATATGTATGTCTTTGCATTCAAAAACACACATACATTTAGTTAAAATAAAAAACCCTAGGGAGAGGAACCAAGATGGCAGAGTAGAAGGACGTGCTCTGACTCCCTTTTGCGAGAACACCAGAATCACAACTAGCTGCTGGACAATCATCAACAGGAAGCCACTGGAACTCACCAGAAAAGATACCCTACATCCAAAGACAAAGGAGAAGCCACAATGAGATGGTAGGAGGGGTGCAATCACTGTAAAATCAAATCCCATAACTGCTGGGTGGGTGACTCACAGACTGGAGAACACTTTTACCACAGAAGTCCACCCACTAGAGTGAAGGTTCTGAGCCCCACGTCAGGCTTCCCAACCTGGAGGTCTGGCAATGGTAAGAGGAATTCCTAGAGAATCAGACTTTGAAGCCTAGTGGGAATTGATTGCAGGACTTTGACAGGACTGGGGGAAACAGAGACTCCACTCTTGGAGGGCACACACGAAGGAGTGTGCACATTGGGACCCAGGGGAAGGAGTACTGACCCCAGGGGGAGACTGAACCAGACCTACCTGCTAGTGTCGGAGGGTCTACAGCAGTGGCAGGGGAGGGGTGGCTGTGGCTCACCGAGTGGACAAGGACACTGGCAGCAGAAGTTCTGGGAAGTATACTTGGCGTGAGCCCTCCCAGAGTCTGTCATTAGCCCCACCAAACAGCTCAGGTAGGCTCCAGCATTGGGTTGCCTCAGGCAAAACAACCAACAGGGAGGAAACCCAGGCCCACCCAAAAACAGTCAAGCAGATTAAAGTTATACTGAGCTCTGCTCACCAGAGCAACGGTCAGCTCTACCCACCACCAGTCCCTCCCATCAAGAAACATACACAAGCCTCATCCACCAGAGGGCGGACAGCAGAAGCAAGAATAACAACAACCCTGCAGCCTGTGGAACAAAAACCACATTCACAGAAAGATAGACAAGATGAAAAGGCAGAGGGCTATGTACCAGATGAAGGAACAAGATAAAACCCCAGAAAAACAACTAAATGAAGCAGAGATAGGCAACCTTCCAGACAAAGAATTCAGAATAATGATAGTGAAGATGATCCAGGACCTTGGAAAAAGAATGGAGCCAAAGATCGAGAAGATGCAAGAAATGCTTAACAAAGACCTAGAAGAATTAAAGAACAAACAGAGATGAACAATACAATAACTGAAATGAAAACTACACTAGAAGGAATCAATAGCAGAGTAACTGAGGCAGAAGAACGGATAAGTGAGCTGGAAGACAGAATGGTGGAATTCACTGCTGCGGAACACAATAAAGAAAAAAGAATGAAAAGAAATGAAGACAGCCTAAGAGACCTCTGGGACAACATTAAACGCAACAACATTCACATTGTAAGGGTCCCAGAAGGAGAAGAAAGAGGAAGGACCAGAGAAAATATTTGAAGAGATTACAGTCAAAAACTTCCCTAACATGGGAAAGGAAATAACCATCCAACTCCAGGAAGCGCAGAGAGTCCCATACAGGATAAACCCAAGGAGAAACATGCCGAGACACATAGTAATCAAACTGGCAACTATTAAAGACAAAGAAAAATTACTGAAAGCAGCAAGCGAAAAACGACAAATAACATACAAGGGAACTCCCATAAGGTTAACAGCTGATTTCTCAGCAGAAACTCTACAAGCCAGAAGGGAGTGGCATGATATACTTTAAGTGACAAAAGGGAAGAACCTACAACCAAGATTACTCCACCCAGCAAGGATTTCATTCAGATTTGAAAGAGAAATCAAAAGCTTTAAAGACAAGCAAAAGCTAAGAGAATTCAGCACCACCAAACCAGCTGCACAACAAATGCTAAAGGAACTTCTCTAAGTGGGAAACACAAGAGAAGGAAAGGACCTACAAAAACAAACCCAAAACAATTAAGAAAATGGTCATAGGAACATACATATCAATAATTACCTTAAACGTGAATGGATTAAACGCTCCAACCACAAGACACAGGCTTGCTGAATGGATACAAAAACAAGACCCATATATATGCTGTCTACAAGAGACCCACTTCAGAACTAGGGACACATACAGACTGAAAGTGAGGGGATGGAGAAAGATATTCCATGCAAATGGAAATCAAAAGAAAGCTGGAGTAGCAATACTCATATCAGATAAAATAGACTTTAAAATAAAGAATGTTACAAGAGACAAGTAAGGACACTACATAATGATCAAGGGATCAATCCAAGAAAAAGATATAAAGGGCTTCCCTGGTGGCGTAGTGGTTGAGAGTCCGCCTGCCGATGCAGGGGACATGGGTTCATGCCCCGGTCCGGGAAGATCCCACATGCCACGGAGCAGCTGGGCCCGTGAGCCATGGCCGCTGAGCCTGCGCGTCCGGAGCCTGTGCTCCGCAACGGGAGAGGCCGCAACAGTGAGAGGCCCGCGTACCGCAAAAAAAAAAAAAAAAAAAAAAAAGATATAACAATTATGAATATATATGCACCCAACATAGGAGCACCTCAATACCTAAGGCAACTGCTAACAGCTATAAAACAGGAAATCAACAGTAACACAATAATAGTGGGGGACTATAACAGCTCACTTACACCAATGGAGAGATCATCCAAACAGAAAATTAATAAGGA
>RJWK010049316.1:0-16653 GCA_004363435.1 Platanista minor | reverse complement strand
TCTCTTTCTGACTTACTTCACTCTGTATGACAGACTCTAGGTCCATCCACCTCATTACAAATATCTCCATTTCGTTTCTTTTTATGGCTGAGTAATATTCCATTGTATATATGTGCCACATCTTCTTTATCCATTCATCCGATGATGGACACTTAGGTTGTTTCCATGTCCTGGCTATTGTAAATAGAGCTGCAATGAATATGGGGAGGGGGAAGGGTAAGCTGTGCTAAAGTGAGAGAATGGCATGGACATATGTACACTATCAAATGTAAAATAGATAGCTAGTGGGAAACAGCCGCATAGTACAGGGAGATCAGCTCAGTGCTTTGTGATCACCTGGATGGGTGGGATGGGGAGGGTGGGAAGGAGGGAGACGCAAGAGGGAGGAGATATGGGAACATATGTATATGTATAATTGATTCATTTTGTTATAAAGGCAGAAACTAACACCATTGTAAAGCAATTATACTCCAATAAAGATGTTAAAAAAAAAAAAGAGTTGAGCTGAGATTTTAGTTGCTATCCATTGCAGGGGAGATAGTTTGATGCTTGAATTCAACCAATTTAACTAACTGCTTAAAAAATACCCACAACTTTCTAGAGAAACATATTAGAATCCAGATCCTCTATAACATATCATTTACAATGTTTAAAACACAATCCAAAATTATTCTATATACAAAGAAACAGGAAAATGTAACCAAAAAAGACAATGAATTAAGACTGGTCATGAGAGAACCAAGATGGTGTAATTAGCAAAAGAGAATTTTAAAGTAGTTATTAAAGATGTTTTTCGGGAAAATAGATATACAAAACTAGGAAACCAACACCAGCCATCCCTACTAATCTACAAAGTTCTTCATTTGTGGATTACGATTCACAAGAATTTGAGACAAACTGGGAGCATGAAAGAGAAGGTCCAAGATTAATAAATTCAAACAACTGAGCCCAGAGAAAACAGAGGTAATTTAGGGAGCAGAGGAGAACTTGAAAAAATTCTAAGTAGCATTCTTAAAGACATTCAAGAATAGATGGTATTCCTAAAATAAGAAGGGGTCACAATGAAAAATGAACAGTCAATGAATAGGGAAGAATTCTTGGAAATAAAAAACAAATAATTTTTGCTGAAGACCAAGTTGGTGTTCTGGAAAATGAAATTTCTTAGAATGTAGAAAAATAAGACAAAAGTCTGGAAAATGTGAGAGAAAATTGAGGCATGGAGAATACCAAGAAATTCAAGTTCTACACAGAGTTTCCTTGATATCAGACTTCTTGTCAGCAGACCTGTATGCTAGAAGACAACAGAATACTGAATTCAAATTCTGAGGGAAATGATTTTTCAATAAAAGTAATTCATAAAATTCATGCTAATCGCTAGGAGAACTAAAACCAGACATTTGTTGACAACATTGCCTCTGATGATTAGAAGTGGATGGGAAGAACTTTTACTTTGTATTTTATACTCTTCTTTATTATCTGCATTTATTTTTGTTTTGGATACAATTACTTGTAATAAAAATTTAATAAAACTTTAAAAAGTCACCCCTCCCTTTGCAATATAGCAGTACTTATTTTCTACATGTGTTGTCAAATTCCTTCTTAAAACATTTAATAATCCATTGTATATATGTGCCACATCTTCTTTATCCATTCATCCGATGATGGACACTTAAGTTGTTTCCATGTCCTGGCTATTGTAAATAGAGCTGCCATGAACATTTTGGTACATGACTCTTTTTGAATTGTGGTTTTCTCAGGGTATATGCCCAGTAGTGGGATTGCTGGGTCATGTGGTAGTTCTATTTGTAGTTTTTTAAGGAACCTCCATACTGTTCTCCATAGTGGCTGTACCAATTCACATTCCCACCAGCAGTGCAAGAGTGTTCCCTTTTCTCCACAGCCTCTCCAGCATTTATTGTTTCTAGATTTTTTACTCAGCCATAAAAAGAAACGAAATGGAGATATTCGTAATGAGGTGGATGGACCTAGAGTCTGTCATACAGAGTGAAGTAAGTCAGAAAAAGAAAGACAAATACTGTATGCAAACACATATATATGGAATCTAAGAAAAAAAAGAAGTGTCGTGAAGGGCCTGGGGGCAGGACAGGAATAAAGACACAGACCTACTAGAGAATGGACTTGAGGATATGGGGAGGAGGAAGGGTAAGCTGTGATAAAGTGAGAGAGTGGCATGGACACTACCAAACGTAAAATAGATAGCTAGTGGGAAGCAGCCGCATAGCACAGGGAGATCAGCTCAGTGCTTTGTGATCACCTGCATGGGTGGGATGGGGAGGGTGGGAAGGAGGGAGATGCAAGAGGGAGGAGATATGGGAACATATGTATATGTATAATTGATTCATTTTGTTATAAAGCAGAAACTAACACCATTGTAAAGCAATTATACTCCAATAAAGATGTTAAAAAAACATTTAATAAGAGGAGAAATTAGTGTGCATGTTTGAATTAAACCTACTTAAGAGGTGAAGAAGAGATTTATTTATACCTTCTGATTGAGTCCTATTTCTTATGAATCATCCTATATCATACTACTTCTAGTCTAATTTTTCCCATTATCCAGTCTTCTTTAATCTATGTCTTTGTCACCCCTTGTAAGTTTTTGCTCTTTGAAGGCAAAAGGCTGATTGAAATTTGACTTATTTTTCTCTGGACATTTGTGCCAAAGAATACGACTATCCTTTGCAGAACAGTTTCCTTCCAGCTGAATGAGAAGCCCGCACCAGGATGACCTGGTGTTCATTCATCAGTCAGTCTGGCAGCTGTCCCT
The DNA here is from genome assembly GCA_004363435.1 of Platanista minor. Classification (NCBI taxonomy): domain Eukaryota; kingdom Metazoa; phylum Chordata; class Mammalia; order Artiodactyla; family Platanistidae; genus Platanista; species Platanista minor. Next base: position 13,865 of record RJWK010049316.1, on the reverse strand, counting down.
GGGTCACTGTGAGTTCAGACCCTTCTCTAGACAGGCTCAAAAGGCACGGTGATGCCCACAAGGTGGAAACCTGTCCTTTGAATGCTGCATCACTGAGAAATGCTGCATCACAGGGGATTGGCCTGGCATGTCCGCCCTTATTCAGCCATCTGTTCAGATGTTTCCACAGAGTCTCTCTGTCAGCAGGGCCCGTGGCAGATGAGGATAAACAGCAGCACGATTAGGACACCAGACACCAGGCAAAAGACAATGGCAAGGATGATCCTTACAACTGCGAGAAAATACGAAGACCATTATTGTAAAATAATGGATTAGGAAAACATGAAGATAATAAAATTAACTGATTAGGAAAATATGAAGATCACATATCAGTGCTGACTTCTGCCTTCATGTAAAATTTCGGTGGCATTTCTGAAACAGCCATGAAATCAGCATAGTGTGGTGAAAAGAGCACTGGACTAAGAAATAGAAAATGACCTAGGTTCCAGTTCCAGCATGACTTTTGACATTTGGGCCTCAGCTCTTCCCACTATAAAGTAAAGGTAATTGACTGAAGTATTTCTAAGGTTCTCTTTCAGCAATAACTTCATGCATTTTTCTACAGTTAAAATTATTGGGCCTCCCTAGTGGTTCAGTGGTTAGGAATCTGCCTGCCAATGCAGGGGACATGGGTTCGAGCCCTGGTCTAGGAAGATCCCACATGCCACAGAGCAACAAAGCCCGTGTGCCACAACTACTGAGTCTGCATTCTAGAGCCCGTGAGCCACAACTACTGAGCCTATGTGCCACAACTACTGAAGCCCACATGCCTAGAGCTCATGCTCTGCAACAAGAGAAGCCACCACAATGAGAAACTTTTGCATGGCAATGAAGAGTAGAGCCTGATCACCACAACTAGAGAAAGCTCATGTGCAGCAACGAAGACCTGATGCAGACAAAAATAAATAAATAAATTTATTTAAAAAAATTATCCATTTTTCATGGTGTCAGGGTCAAAGGGAATTCTGAATACTCTACTGCCATCATTAATTGGCTCTAAAATAAATGGAATATCAATTTTTACTCTTTGAATTTAATTTTCAGTAAATATCTTTTAGAGAAGAAACCTAAGCACATGTTGACTATGGTAAGAATTTTTAGGATAACTGTGTACTATTCCTATTTGGTACATGTATTTACACATATCCCTTTGATAGCTGACCAGTCATGAAACAGATATATGGGGCTGTTTTTTATGAGATGCTATTCATTATTTCATCTGGAAAGATACTTCTCCCACCTAACACACACCCTAGTCCACTATAGTATATACGTCATAAATATCAGCTTGCACCATCTCTAAAAGTATGTCTGATTTTCATTGTAAAAATATGGGATTGCTAGTTGGTTTAGGCAATAGGAGAGGAAACATATTTCTGATCCTGGCAGCCCTGTCTACAGAACCCTAGCTTTCCATGGAACACAGTTGAAAATCACATATTTAGCCTAACCTTATCATTGTAGAGGTGAAAAAACTGAGAAGCAGAGAGATTAGATAATTTGGCTAAGATTAAGCAGATAATTGCATTTGGGTTGAAATACATGGGGTCTTATAAGTCTCATGAGTTTAAAACCATCTATTCACTAATGACTGCCAAATTTAAATCTTCCCCAAACTCAAGGCTCAGATATCCAACTGTTTATTCAACTCATTCCCTGGGACATCTAATAGGCATTTCAATCTCAACAAGTCCAAAACTGAGCTCCTAGACCCCTTGCTCCCCACCACCCTCCCCTGCCAAATCTGTTCTTCCCACAGCCTCCCCCATCTCAGTTGATGGAAACTTCCTACTTCTAGAATCTCAGCCCCCAAATCTTGTAGTCTCCCTTGATTCCTCCTTTTCTCTCATATCCTATACCTAATCTGTGAGGAAATCCTGTTGATTCTACCAAAAACTACATCCAGAAACCAATGATTCAGCCACCAGTCTGGTTTGAACCACCATCATCTTTTTTTTTTTTAAGATGTTTTTTGATGTGGACCATTTTTAAAGTCTTTATTGAATTTGTTACAATATTTCTTCTGTTTTATGTTTTGGTTTTTAGGTCACAAGTCATGTGGGATCTTAGCTCCCCGACCTGAGATCGAACCCACACCCCCTGCATTAGAAGGTGCAGTCTTAACGACTGGACCACCAGGGAAATTCCCAACCAGCATCATCTTTTGATGGGATCAGTACCATGCCTTCCGAATTGTTCTTAGCTTCTATCCTTTCTCGCTACAATTATTTTCAACACAGTAACCAAATGGCTTCAAGTCAAATCATGCCACTCCTCTACTTAAAACAAAATCTGCAATGAATGCTCATCTCACTCAGGATGAAAGCTAAAATCCTGACAACAGTTTACGAGGCTCTATATCATCTTGCATTATTAACCTCTTGGATTTCCTCTCCTACACTCTCCCTTCACTTACTCTCTTTTGGCCACACAGGCCTTCTTGTTCCTCAAACATGCCAGGCACTCTCTCCCTTACCACCTTTGCTATAGTTGTTACCATTGCCTAGACGCTCTTCTCACAAATCCCTGCACCAGGTAACTCCATCACCTTCCTTGCTCAAATCTTATCTTCTCAACAAGGACTTTCTATTTAAAAATGCAACCTATATGTCCTCTTCCCGCACCTATCCCCACTTGGCACTTGTGATCCTCACCTTCCAAAATACTTATTTATTATGTTTATTATTTATTATCCATCTCTCCTTCCCTCTAACAGAATGTATGTTTCATGAGGGGAGGAACATTTGTCTTTTTTGTTCATTAACATACCCCAAGTGCTTAGAAGAGTACCTCGCACATAGCAGTAGCTCAGTAAATATTTGTGGAAAGAATTAATGATCTAGAACTCATAGGTTCTCAATTTTTTTGTTTGTTTGTTTGTTTGTTTGTTTTTGTGGTACGCGGGCCTCTCACTGTTGTGGCCTCTTCTATTGCGGAGAACAGGCTCTGGATGTGCAGGCTCAGCAGCCATGGCTCACGGTCCCAGCCACTCCACGGCATGTGGGATCTTCCCAGACCAGGGCACGAACCCGTGTCCCCTGCATCAGCAGGCAGACTCTCAACCACTATGCCACCAGGGAAGTCCAGATTCTCAATTCTTAGTTCAGTGTTTTTCTCATGATGTCAGGATGCCTCTTGGTACCGTGAGAAGGTGAATATTAATCAGATTAGATCTTGGTGGACCAGTGCCATTAGCACTGCAGATGGAGTTAATGTAAAGTTGGAGGGAACTAAACAGAAATGAGGAAGAAAGGAAGGGACTAAATGAAAATGAGGGAAGAAGGCAAGAAACTAATGATACTTTAAAATTAATGGCCATGGCTAACTTTCTGTATTTGGAAATTTATTTTCAACTTTTTTTGGTCCATGTTGTAATATGCTTTCCGAATCTTTTTTCTTCCTTTTTTCCTTCCTAGATATGCAGTGAGCACACACCATATGGCAGGCCAGCTGTGTGTTGTGTTCTGGGGTTTCATGATCCCTGCTCTTGAGGACATCAATATCTAATGCGAGAACCAGATAGATAATTATGAGATGATGTGATAAATAGTAAAATAGAGGTGTAAAAGATATGCCATTGGAACAGAAAGTTGAAATGAACAAAAAGTGTTCTATTTGGAAGAGAGTTTGGAAAGTCTTCTGAGAAAATGATAAGATTTGAGCTGGCCTTTGAGGTAAATGAAATTTTATCATGAGACAGAATGAATTGCACGAGAGTGTCTTTGGGAAATAATGAGCAATTGCCTGTGCCTGGAATATAGGTTGTGGAGAGGTGAGACCAGATATGTAGGTTGAGGCTCAGGTTTTAGAAGGTCTGGTTTATCGTGAGGCAAATGGAAATCATCAGCAATTATTACACTTGGAAGTGACATGGCCCAGAAAAACTGGAAAAAGGAAAGATGGTGGAGATATTCTCGGCCTGATAGCTATTAAAATGCCTTTGACAGGTTACTGAGAGCTCAACATTGGAAGTGCGGCCCTGGGAATGCAGATGAGAGAATTCAAGAGATACTGCTAAAGTAGAATTGAAAGGCTTTGTCATGGACTAAATATACTGGTAAAGGAGACGTTGTGGTCAAGGCCACCCCATGGGTTCCAGGTTGGGTGAATGAAAAGATGATTAGGCTGTAAAGTGAGATTGAAAGCACGTTAGAAAGGATCCATTTGGAGTAGAGGAGGTACTAAAATTTGTTTCAAATGTAGGATTGAGATGGGTTATTATCCTGGTAGAGATGATCAGTAGGCAGCTGGAAAAAAACAGGTCAAGAATTCTATATATAGATTTGAAAATAAGGATTACAGAAGTAGAAGATAGAGTTCTGGGTAATACTGATGCATGGTGACTGGAATGAGAAAACAAGGGACACCATCATTTAGGGGGTTGATGGAAGTTACCAATACAACAGAAACGCAACAAAATTCTGAGAGCAAAGAGAAGACTCAGAAAAGGTTTTTTCTCTCTCTCTTTCCTTCTTCTTCATGCTTATTTTTAAAAATTATATGCTCCCTTGTACCGTAAAAGATTTTGTGAGTTTGATAGAGGAATGTCCTGGAATCTGAGAAAAGAGAGTGATTAATTGTATCTTACTTCAAAGAGGTCTAATGTGGGTAATGACTGACAAGATGTTCTACTACATGGGGACACATGAAAGCTGCTGAAGGCAGTGTGAATTGGTACTACTTTTTGGAAAATTATTTTGGCAATATGTGTCAAAAGCCTCTACCTGGTGCCATTAATCTCCAAGTCCTGTCTAAGCTACTTCTTTTCTCCCTTTGAATATTTTTGCTTTTCTCCTTCACTTTTACCAATTTTTTTTTGGATTATTTCAACAGCTTCCCAACTGTTCTTCCCTCACCCACTTTTCTTCAATCCATTCTCCCCACTGCACCCAAAGAGGTCTGTCTAAAACAAGAGGCCAGTCACATCACCTGTCCGTTGCCTAAAATCTTTTAATGAGCAGAACTACTCAACTTCACCTACGAGACACTTAATGTCTGCCTCTCTAGCATCTTTGAACTCTCACTAGACATAATTTTTCCAGTACCTAAAATGCCCCATTCTGTCTTTAGCCTCTTGGCCTTTATGTATTTTCCCTGTTTGTCTATAACATTCTCCTCTCTCCTCATTTCCACTAACCTAGTTAATTCCTTGTCTCCTTCAGGTTTTTGTTTAAACATCTCACACTTTGAAAAGACTTTTCTGACCCTTAGAATTAGGCTAATTGCCTGTGCTATATGTTTTTATAGTTACCTGTGTGTTCTTCTTTATAGTACTCACCATGCTGGATTGTTTGAGCTTGTCAAATTCTCTATCTCTCCGTCCTCCTTGCCTGCCTCCCCACATCCATAACCAGGTCTACAAGTCACATGGGGAGATTTTGCTGTTTTCTTATCAAACTTAATGCCTGCTACCTAGGCACATATCAAGTACATAATAGGTACTGAATAAATATCCATTGTTTACTAAATGTTCATATACTTTGACCCACTAATCCTATTTTGGGGTATTTGTCCTAAGGGAATAGTTCACAAGACAGCATGGATGGAAAAGGAGGAGGATATAGTGGAAATATGGTGTTGGAGAGTGTTATAGGCTTGAATCTCGACCCTACCACTCATGGTTCTTTTGTGAGGTTCAGTTTTCTTCCTTATAAAATGGGGATGTGTGATTTTGACAGGAAAAGGGAAAGAGGCCACTGAATTAGGCATGGATGACTTTCAAAAGGGAAGTTTCATAAAAGAGATGAAGGAAGGATGAATATCATTTTACAGAATAGTTCAGGAGTGAGAAGGAGAGGAGGAAATAGAGTTGGAGCATGTAAATTTTTAGTTTGAGAAAATTGGGATTGACGAGAATGAGATGGGGCAGGCACTTGAAGGTGCTCTTGATAAGAGATTTGAATATTTTCTTAGGAGAGGGGACAGAGCCAGATCAGAGGAAGAAAATGAAGTTAACTAGGAGATTCATTGAGGTCCAAGGAGACTGTAGAGGTGGGATCATATGCCTGAGGAGAGGAATTAAGTTATTCAAGGAGGAGCATGTTTTCCTGAAGGACAGCAGGAAAGGCAATTGAAAGCTACTGAGATGTTTTGAGGCAGTGACAGGAGAACTGAAAGAGTTTTCAGGGGATTATTTTTATCTTCTCAGGACACCTCATGAGAATTAAAGAAGCCAAGATGGAATTAGAAGTTTGGGAAAATCAACAGACCTTCCTGTAGAAAACAGGGAAAGAGTCCAGTAAGGGTGAATACATTTATCATGCTGTGTTGAAAGATCCAGCTGAGGTTGGACTAGAAATGTCCACGTTCATAGTTTGAAATGGTGACAGTTGGTTTCATTCAGCTCCACTCAGCAGATCAGAATGCAGAAGCTGTGTGGTTGATTTGATCTAGAGGTGGGTATCGGTGAAGCAGTCAGGGTATGGGGAAGGCCATTATTATGACTGTCAGAATTGCTCAGGTTGAGGGCAGGGGTGGGGGTGATGAGTGAGTTGGGGTTTACCAAAGCAAGTTACCAATGTCACTAATGAATGATGAGACATCTCCTGGGAAATTCATGATAATAACAAGGATGTGAAAAAGGTATAGGAATCAGATGGCCTCATCTTTGAGGAAGGAGGTGTGCTGGAAGGGATATCATTGAACAGGGGCTTTAAATAGAAATGGGGGAACAGGAGAATGCCAAAATGACCATGCTGGAAACAGAGGTCTTTGAGTGGGTCTTTACAGTGCAGTTACATTCAAGGCTCATTCATAGCTTCTCTCCCCCATTTACTGAACAACTGACATCCAGGCTTCTGACATCCGGGCCCAGCCATGAGGAAATCAGGCTAGGTATGGAGGGTGGAAAATTTGTTCAATTAGCAAATATTGATTAAATGCACCAGGTTCTCAGCATTGCCTACTGGCTGAAGATTCAAGGAGGAAAAAAGTATGGATCCTGCCTGTAAGAAACTCATGGTTAAATCTTGGGCATGTGTTTATGTGCTATAGATTCTCAGCTTTACAAAGATTATGAGGAGAAACTGGAACTTCCTTACTGTAAATCTCTTTCCTACCAAATAACTGGAGTTGGAGATTAAGGTAGGGTTGGGAGAATGCAAGTGAGGAAAGTCTGACTGTGTTAGTAAAATTTTGGAATTACAGAAGCATTTTCTAAAACAAGAATTTTATTATTTTCAAGTAACATAGTATGAAACTTAGACTTATGAATTTCCCAGCAAAGTCTCTGGTTAATTTAATTGATATGAGAATGAAGTTAATTGGGCCTACCAGCACTAGGTGAGAACACTGCTTATAGGTATAAGGAGAATTTCATGGATGGAAATACTCTAAGGAGTAGGGTTGTCAGGCATTCTGTATATACAGGATATGTCCTGTTAATGGTTTTGTACTGCTTCCTCTACTGGCTTTCTCAGGGCACTGTTACTGTCTCAAATTCAGCTTTTTTTTCAATAAATTATAAAAATTCAGCAGTTAGAGCTATTTATCAAATTTATCTGGGCATCCTGCACTTTTATTTGCTATATTTGGTGGGCCTACTAAAGAGTCATTCAACCCCTACCACCTTCCATTCTTCAGCCTGCTCTGTAGAGTCTCTGCTAAGGCAAGTGGGCACCCACCCCAATAGACATTTCTGGTCCCAGGGATTGCTCAACATTGAACACAATCTGTCTTCCTGAAATGTTTACCTGCTGCCCCTCACATCACTCTTTGAGACCATATAGAACAAATCTAATCCTTTTTTCCTTAAAGAAGTTCAAATATTGAATTCACTTTGTTGGAGACCACTTCATGTTACAAACTCTCTATGAACTAAAACCAGTGGTGTGCTGGTAAACTGGATTTAAAAAAAAACCCAAAACTAAAACAAAAACTCTAATTTGTGGCATATGCTGTTTTCTGTGGTGAAAATACTCCTATATGACACCATGACCAATTTCAAACTGCCAAAGTGAAGTCATTGATCTCAGATTTGGGAAGTGATACATACTTTCTACACTTGAGATCTGTATGAGCTAGCTCCAGCACACCAATCCCTAAGTTTTCTTTTTATTAACATATTCTGCTGCTTAATTATATTTCACTCTACTTGGATATTGGATTGTTGATGTTAGTCTTTTGAGGAAAAGAATTCTACAAACATACTGCAGGTAGATTTGATAAGAAGAGGTGACAAATGGTTGTGGAGAATGAAGGAGAGAGTGATAACCAGATATCTCCCAGGTTACTGGGTATTGCTGCTAATCGAGATAGAAAGGGTAGGTTCAGGGAGGAAAGGTAACTAATTTATACCATCATGAGCAAATATTTATTGAGCGCTAATCCATGCCAGGCACAGGCACTTCTGGGTGCTGAGAACCAATACAAGAGAGAATACCACAAATAAAAATCCTTGCTCCTGTGGAGATGACATTTTATCTCATTAAAATTGGCCCCTTGAAGGAAACCTGTGGAAATCTCTTTGGACCCTGAATCTTCTGCTAAGTAACTCCCCTATCCTTTCCAGCTTCAAGCCACTAGTACATTTGATAAAGGCCTTTTGAGCACCTTGTACCACACCATTAGAAGAAACCTCCATCCAGATTGATTCCATATGCTGTCAACCCTTGTAGGAAGCCTTCCCTGACGCTTCTTACTTCCTCCTTCCCTCCAAATCCAGGTAACTCTATTCCCATAGCAACCCCTGGAGACATTAGACATAACCTTGTAATATGTATCTCTTTACTTCCCCACTACATTGTAAATTTCCAGAGGTTGTTTTCTTAGCCAGTTCCATCTTAAATAGATGAAGCAGAGCCATCCATCAGCTTAACCTTTTTTTTTTTTAAGGACATAACTGATTTAATTTAGTTTCAATACAATCAGTAATTGATCCATAATTTCTAAGTGGCAGTAGCCACCAACCAGCTAACCAAATATTTACCTTAAGTTCCAACTAGCTACTCTGGGGGGCTAGGGAAGCACACAAAAAAGTAACAGTCTATAAGAGATACCCTGATGACTCACATAAGTAGCATGTCTAACGGCACATGACATACACGCTTCAAAAGACAAGCCAACAACGAATCAACTTTTTATTTCACTGACCGGTACTTCTGATTCTTTCTCTGATGCCGTATTTAAAATTTTCAGAGTCCCCCAAAATAGCAATCAGGCTTCCTATATCCAGAGACAGGGGCCCAGAGGCAAAAAAGGTCAGGCCCCAGACTGTTTTCAGGTGGGAAAGTGGCAGACATTCCTATGCAAGTCTGTGTCAGTTTTTAACTGAAATACCTTTAAGCTCTCCATCCTGAAACTCTTCTATGGCATCTATGACAGAAATACACTCATCTCTCATATACACAACTCCATGGGGGTCGTGGGTGGGTGGGGGCATTACATAGGTACCAGCCAAACTTCTTATTAAGCCAGAAACTGGACTTTTGGCTCAGTTTAATAACGAGGGATGTGCAAAACTGTGGTGAGTGTCCTGGCTCTTCCTCAAGGTGAGCTGGGCTGGATGCGAATGGAGGCACTGCCCATGACAAAGGTGAATTAAGCTCTATAAAAAAAATAAAATTGCTCCTATCTCTATAAGCTGCTTCCAAGAATCCAGGGATGCCCACATCCCATACCTCATACAGACATGGCCAATTCCTCATGCAAAGCTACGTGGGAAGCATAAAATCTTTTGTTAACTTTGGGGCGGGCGCGGGGTGAGGGGGAATGGGGATTGGGCCTTGGGAAAGATGTGGGATGGATTTTTTATTCCCCCCATCAACAAAAACTATTTATCTACATATACATTCAGATACATATATATCCATGTTCAAGGAAGTTTTTCTTCCCTGGCTACAGGACCCCAGAATCCAGCCTACCCCAGGCTGAGAGAGAATGCCTATTAACTGCACAGATCTGGTGTACCAACATACTGTAAAAGGCTCCTGTGTTGTCTCACAAAATGAGAGGGAAGGCGCAAAGGGAGTGGATACTCATTGGGGATTTGCTTTTTGTCTGAAATCCAATCTACTCAGCAACACTCTTAGGTCCAGGCTCTGGGAGAGGTTCTGTGGGCACAATATGGTGGATGACCTGATGGTCCCAGACCACTGTGGTAAGAAGGGAGTGATTGAGCGGGGACCAAGTAGCATCTCTCACAAAGTCTCTGTGGGCTCGGCTTCTAAACACCTCAGAAAGGCCTGAGCCCAGCACAGCAAGGGAGCAGTCTTCACTGACAGAGGCCAGGAAGGGAGCACTGTGCGGGGAGAACACCAGCCCAGTGACACACTGGGAGTGCACAGCTGAGCTGAGGGCACAGCTTGCACTCTTGGTGTCCACAAGGGAGACAGTCCCATTCTCATCACCAAAGACAAAGATTTCACTCTGCTGAGGATGCCAAGCCAGGGAGGCGGGAAGGTAGCCAGAGGCACTGCAGCCCATCTGTGATGCTGGCTTGGGACAACGGGTATCCCACAGTAAAATTCTATTGTCCTCACCACATGAAAGAAACACAGAATCCTTGTGGGGAGAGGCAGTAACACAGGTGACCTGCCCAGAGTGAGCTCGGTGTGAGTTCAGAATTATCTGCTGAGCAAGGTCCCAAACTTTGATTCAGAAGTCTTTGCTACCACTGACAGCTTGCATGCCAGAGCTTAGGACACTGACTGTAGACACGATGTCATCGTGCTCATACTTGCAGAACTTGCTGACAATTAGTGTCTCATTCTCATCCAGCTCCCACAATTCAACAGCGCCTGAATCGGAAGCCACTAGGATACCTCTGTCCCCTACCCAAGTGAGGTCAGCCACTCCGGCCTCCGTCTGGACTCCAGCGGAGCAGAAACCTTCGTTGGGAGCGGCACAAGGGTCCTTGAAAAGCCAGAGGGAGCCAGCCCAGCAGCGGCCACTCAGGCTAGAAGCCCCGAGCAGAAGCACCCCATCCGACCGGTACCGCGCAGCCTCCATTTGCCGCTCCATACAGGCGGGCGCATTAGGGGGAAGGTTCCACTCCCGGGCCTCCGGGGGCACTAGCCGGGGCGGGGTTTCCTTCCGCATCTCCACGATTCCAACTCCAACCTAGACACAAACTGGACGCCCGCCGGAGACTCAGCTTCGCGAGTCACCACGTGGCCCCTCTATCAGCTTAGCCTTTATCTGAAGTAGCAAAGTCCAAACTAAATACATTTTTAATTTAGAACATTCATTTAAACCAAAGTCATTTTACTTTACATTAATATTTTCCCTCTTGTTACATTAAAATAAAACCCCAAACAAAAATAGAGCCCCTAAAATCTGTCCTTCAGGAATTTAATTCTAAGTAAACACACACACTTTTTTTTTTTAAAAAAAAGCATTATAAAAGTAGTGCTTTTGAACTTCCTAAAATGACTTTATTCATTATTTTTCATTTGGCTTACACGCATGGAGGAGAAATGATAATCAAATGATGGCCCCAAGGCCAAATATTTACTTGGAAAAGAAAGAACACAAACACATCAATTGATGTCGTATGTTAGTCATCCCATGACCAACTAGGAGAGAGAATGGCTTTACTCTAGACTCTGGCATCCAGTAGAAATCATCTCTAGAAACTGTTTCATCTTTATTCATGCTGGTGATGTAGCATGGTGTTCTCTAAGCGTGTTGCATCTGCACATGGCAAATCTACAGGACTCTAAAGAGTGTTATTTGAATATGATTTCTTCGTTTATAGTAAGTGGTTTCAGCAAGACCTGTGAGTTTGCTTAGGTTTTCTGAAGATGCCAGGATGGAAGCCTTATACATTCCTTTTGTCCTGAGAACAGATATCGCACCCACACTTTCAACATTCCAATAAGTTTTTTTTTATTTTAATATTTTCTTTCTTTTTTAACATCTTTATTGGAGAATAATTGCTTTACAATGGTGTGTTAGTTTCTGCTTTATAACAAAGTGAATCAGTTATATATATACACATGTTCCCGTATCTCTTCCCTCTTGCATCTCCCTCCTTCTCACCCTCCCTATCGACACCTCTAGGTGGTCACAAAGCACAGAGCTGATCTTCCTGTGCTATGCGGCTACTTCCCACTAGCTATCTATCTTACGTTTGGTAGTGTATATATGTCCATGCCACTCTCTCACTTTTTCACAGCCTACCCTTCTCCCTCCCCACATCCTCAAGTCCATTCTCTAGTAGGTCTGAGTCTCCATTCCCGTCTTACCCCTAGGTTCTTCTTTTTTTTTTTCTTAGATTCCATATATAAGTGTTAGCATATAGTATTTGTTTTTCTCTTTCTGACTTCGCTCTGTATGACAGACTCTAGGTCCATCCACCTCACCACAAACAATTTTGTTTCTTTTTATGGCTGAGTAATATTCCATTGTATATATGTGCCACATCTTCTTTAGCCATTCATATGCTGATGGACACTTAGGTTGCTTCCACGTCCTGGCTATTGTAAACAGAGCTGCAATGAACATTTTGGTACATGACTCTTTTTGAATTATGGTTTTCTCAGGGTATATGCCCAGTAGTGGGATTGCTGGGTTGTATGGTAGTTCTATCTGTAGTTAAGAAACCTCCATACTGTTCTCCATAGTGGCTATATCATTTTACATTCCCACCAACAGTGCAAGAGTGTTCCCTTTTCTCCACACCCTCTCCAGAATTTATTGTTTCTAGATGTTTTGATGATGGCCATTCTGACCACTGTGAGATGATATCTCATTGTAGTTTTGATTTGCATTTCTCTAATGATTAATGATGTTGAGCATTCTTTCATGTGTTTGTTGGCAGTCTGTATATCTTCTTTGGAGACATGTCTATTTAGGTCTTCTTCCCATTTTTGGATTGGGTGGTTTGTTTTTTTGTTATTGAGCTGCATAAGCTGCTTGTAAATTTTGGAGATTAATCCTTTGTCAGTTTCTTCATTTGCAAATATTCTGAGGGTTGTCTTTTGGTCTTATTTATGGTTTCTTTCATTGTGCAAAAGCTTTGAAGTTTCATTAGGTCCCATTTGTTTAGTTTTGTTTTTATTTCCATTTCTCTAGGATGTGGGTCAAAAGGGATCTTGTGGGCTTCCCTGGTGGCGCAGTGGTTGAGAGTCCGTCTGCTGATGCGGGTTTGTGTCCCGTTCCAGGAAGATCCCACATGCCTTGGAGCGGCTGGGCCCGTGAGCCATGGCCACTGGGCCTGCACGTCTGGAGCCTGTGCTCTGTGGCAGGAGAGACCACGACAGTGAGAGGCCCGTGTACCACACACACACAAAAAAAAGATCTTGCTGTGATTTATGTCATAGAGTGTTCTGCCTATGTTTTCCTCTAAGAGTTTGATAGTGTCTGGCCTTACATTTAGTCTTTAATCCATTTTGAGCTTATTTTTGTGTATGTTGTTAGGGAGTGTTCTAATTTCATACTTTAACATGTACCTGTCCATTTTTCCCAGCACCACTTATTGAAGAGGCTGTATTTTCTCCACTGTACATTCCTGCCTCCTTTATCAAAGATAAGGTTACCATATGTGTGTGGGTTTATCTCTAGGCTTTCTATCCTGTTCCACTGATCTATATATTTTTTTTGTGCCAGTACCATACTGTCTTGATTACTGTAGCTTTGTACTATAGTCTGAAGTCAAGGAGCCTGATTCCTCCAGCTCCATTTTTCGTTCTCAAGATTGCTTTGGCTATTCAGGGTCTTTTGTGCTTCCATACAAATTGTGAAATTTTTTGTTTTAGCTCTATGAAAAATGCCAGTGGTAGTTTGATAGGGATTGCATTGAATCTGTAGATTGCTTTGGGTGGTAGCGTCATTTTCACAATGTTGATTCTTCCAATCCAAGAACATGGTATATCTTTCCATCTATT
>RJWK010049315.1:0-16653 GCA_004363435.1 Platanista minor | reverse complement strand
TGATCTCTTGGTTATTTAGTAATGTATTGTTTAGCCTCCATGTGTTTGTGTTTTTTATGCTTTTTTCCCTGTAATTCATTTCTAATCTCATAGCGTTGTGGTCGGAAAAGATGATTGATATGATTTCAATTTTCTTAAATTTACCGAGGCTTGATTTGTGACCCAAGATATGATCTAACCTGGAGAATGTTCCATGTGCACTTGAGAAGAAAGTGTAATCTGCTGGTTTTGGATGGAATGTCCTATAAATATCAATTAAATCTGTCTGGTCTATCGTGTCATTTAAAGCTTGTGTTTCCTTATTAATTTTCTGTCTGGATGATCTGTCCATTGGTGTAAGTGAGGTGTTAAAGTCCCCCACTATTATTGTGTTACTGTCAATTTCCTCTTTTATAGCCATTAGCAGTTGCCTTATTTATTGAGGTGCTCCTATGTTGGGTGCATATATATTTATAATTGTTATATCGTCTTCTTGGATTGATCCCTTGATCATTATGTAGTGTCCTTCCTTTTCTCTTGTAACATTCTTTATTTTAAAGTCTATTTTATCTGATATGAGTATAGCTACTCCATATTTCTTTTGATTTCCATTTGCATGGAGTATCTTTTTCCATCCCCTCACTTTCAGTCTGTATATGTCCCTAGGTCTGAAGTGGATCTCTTGTAGACAGCATATATATGGGTATTGTTTTTGTATCCATTCAGCAAGCCTGTGTCTTTTGGTTGGAGCATTTAATCCATTCACATTTAAGGTAATTATCAATATGTATGTTCCTATTACCATTATCTTAATTGTTATGGGTTTGTTTTTGTAGGTCCTTTTCTTCTCTTGTGTTTCCCACTTAGAGAAGTTCCTTTAGCATTTGTTGTAGAGCTGGTTTGGTAGTGCTGAATTCTCATAGCTTTTGCTTGTCTGTGAAGCTTTTGATATCTCTGTAGAATCTGAATGAGATCCTTGCTGGCTAGAGTAATCTTGGTTGTAGGTTCTTCCCTTTCATCACTTTATATATATCATGCCACTCCTGTAGAGTTTCTGCTGAGATATCAGCTGTTAACCTTATGGGAGTTCCCTTGTATGTTATTTGTCATTTTTCCCTTGTTGCTTTTAATAATTTTTGTTTGTCTTTAATTTTTGTCAATTTGATTACTATGTGTCTCAGCATATTTCTCCTTGGGTTTATCCTGCCTGAGCCTCTCTGCACTTCCTGGACTTGGGTGGCTATTTCCTTTCCCATGTTAGGGAAGTTTTCAGCTATTATCTCTTCAAATATTTTCTCGGCTCCTTTCTCTCTCTCTTCTCCTTCTGGGACCCCTATAATGCGAATATTGGTGCATTTAATGTTGCCCCAGAGGTCTCTTAGGCTGTCTACATTTCTTTTCATTCTTTTTTCTTTTTTCCTTTGTGTGGCAGTGAATTTGATCATTCTGTCTTCCAGGTGACTTATCTGTTCTTCTGCCTCGGTTATTCTGCTTGATTCCTTCTAGTGTATTTTTCATTTCAGTTATTTTATTTTTCATCTCTGTTTGTTTGTTCTTTAATTCTTCTAGGTCTTTGTTAAACATTTCTTCCATCTTCTCAGTCTTTGCCTCCATTCTTTTTCCAAGGTCCTGGATCATCTTCACTATCATTATTCTGAATTCTTTTTCTGGAAGATTGCCTATCTTCACTTCATTTAGTTGTTTTTCTGGGTTTTATCTTGTTCCTTCCTCTGGTACATAGCCCTCTGCCTTTTCATCTTGTCTATCTTTTTGTGAATGTGGTTTTTGTTCCACAGGCCGCAGGATTGTAGTTCTGCTTGCTTCTGCTGTCTGCTCTCTGGTAGATGAGGCTATTTAAGAGGCTTGTGCAAGCTTCCTGATGGAAGAGACTGGTGGTGGGTAGAGCTGGCTATTGCTCTGATGGGCAGAGCTCAGTAAAACTTCAGTCTGCTTGTCTGATGATGGGTGGGGCTGGGTTTCCTCCCTGTTGGTTGTTTGCCCTAAGGCGACCCAGCACTGGAGTCTACCCAGCTCTTTGGTGGGGCTAATGGCGGACTCTGGGAGGGCTCACACCAAGGAGCCCTGGGAAACCTAGCTAGTAGCAATCCCTCTCTCCCCTTAACTCCTATAATGTCTTGTTTATACACCTCATAGTCTTTACCCCATCAGTGTGGTAGTCTAGTTATTTGTGTATGTGACTATCGCTCCTCTATGACGTTATAAACTCCTTGGGAACAGGGACTATTTCATACCCATACTGTATCCTTTGCAGTGCCCTATACATGGAAGACAGTTATTTCTTGGTTGACTGAAGAAATGAATGAACAAGTAAATGAAGAGTATTTGACGTTGAGACTATCATTCCCCTAAATTTAATAATGTTCAAAATAATTTCTCATGTATTTAGAGCTCTTTTAGCTTATAGTGTACTTCACAACTGCAATCCTATTTTATCCTTCTATTCCCTATTAAGGAAACCAAGCTTCCTCTTGTGTGTTTTTTTTTGAGAAAACCTGAAAGGATTATGCTGACCACAGGAGTCTGGCACTTTCTGATTAGTATAAGGATCCACAAGACTTCTATGATAGGTCAGTTCACCCAAAGTTAGTGAATTCATTCACGTTTTTATTGAGCACATCAAAATACATTCTTGAAAAACATAGAAGGCTTTATAGGCTTCATGGTCATCACACATTTAATGTTTAATGTTGAAGGTTACAGTTCAGGAATATTAGATAAGACCTTTGTTGTTAACATTTGAACATCTTAGGGAACTTTTTGTTCCTTCTCAGTGAACATACATGAGACTGACCTTAAATAAGGCCTTTCCCCCAGTTCACTCTTCTCTTCACAGTGCTGTTTTTTCACAGAGCTCTTGTAGTCACAGACTGTTAATATTCCTGAGCTTCTCTTCCTTATGGTACGAAAAAAGAATCTTTCATTCCAAGGCTTCTCATGACCTGTCAGTGAGACCTATGGGATCAAGACTAAATCAAAGATGTTAGAGTAGAAATTACTGTTTGTATATACCTTGCGATGTAAGAAAGGAGGGTATTAGGCTGTTTTAAAAATTAGAAATTTAAGGTTCCTTATTTGCCTGGATGACACAGTTTATAAATGTCAAAATCAAAATTCATCCTTCTCTCTAACATAATATGCTGCTATTAGCAAATTTCAGTAATAGTAACTGCAGTTTACTAAGTACCTATTATGTGCAAGACAATTTTTTTTTTTTTTTTTTTTTGCGGTACGCGGGCCTCTCGCTGCTGTGGCCTCTTCCGTTGCGGAGCACAGGCTCCGGACACGCAGGCTCAGTGGCCATGGCTCACACGCCTAGCCGCTCTGCGGCACGTGGGATCCTCCCGGACCGGGGCACGAACCTGTGTCCCCTGCAGTGGCAGGCGGACTCTCAACCACTGCACCACCAGGGAAGCCCACAAGACAATTTTATAAACATTATCTCATTGTATTCTTACCATAAGAGATAGGCATAGATATCCCTATTTCAGGAATCAGAGGAAATAAAAGAACTTGCCCAGTAGAAAAGAACAAAGTCAGAATTCAAACTATTATGTCTGATTCTAGAACCTTTGCTTAAAGCAAATGAACCACCAGAGCAGTCTCTTTTTAAATTTATTTTATTGAAGTATAGTTGATTTACAGTGTTGTGTTAATTTCTGAAGTAAGTACGGCAAAGTGATTCAGTTATACACACACACACACACACACACACACACACACACACACACACACGTTCTTTTTTCATATTCTTTTCCATTATGGATTATCACAGGATACTGAATATAATTCCCTGTGCTGTACAGTAGGACCTTGTTGTCTATCCTTTCTATATATAATAGTTTTCATGTGCTAATCCCAAACTCCCAATTCATCCCTACCCCTCCTCCTCCTTGGCAACCACAAGTCTGTTCCATCAGAGCAGTCTTAATGCAACATTTATATGGTAATTCTTAAAGCTAAATGTTTAGAACTGAACTTGACTTCTCCCCTTAGCCTGTTCCCCTCCCATCTTCCCCATCTCAGGCATTAGTGCCTCCATCTGAGCAGCTCTCAAATCAAGAGTCTGGGTCATCCTTCATTTTCCCTCACCTCATTTATACCTATAGCTCTTCCACAGGGCCCAACTCTCCTCCTTCCAGCCACCCTCCTTGTCTCCATCTTCACTTTCCCCACACTTGTCCTCGCCGCTCACCCACATACACCACCCTCTCTCTCCCAGCCACCTCCCAGCTTGTGCCCATCTCCACTCTTTACTCCCTCTTCACTCAAATCCATGCTCATACAGAAGCCCGAGAGACCTTTACATAGCATGCATGGAATCGTGTCACTCTCATTCAATTTGTCATCTACTGAATTTCAGATAAAATTAAACTCTATGCCATGCCTATGAATCCCTGCATGCTCTCCCCCATCTCAACTCTCCACGGTTTCCCAGAAGCTCTCTTCTCTGATTCCCAAGGCTCTTGTTTTTAGCTCCTCCCACATACCAGGCTCCTATCCTCAGGGACTTTGCAAGCTCCGTTCCCTCTGCCAACACCTCCCAACCCTGCACGTGAACAAACTCACATTCTTTTTTTTTTTTTTTTTGCGATACGCGGGCCCCCCTCTGTTGTGGCCTCTCCCGTTGCGGAGCACAGGCTCCAGACGCGCGGACTCAGCGGCCATGGCTCCCGGGCCCAGCCGCTCCGCGGCATGTGGGATCTTCCCGGACCGGGGCACGAACCCGTGTGCCCTGCATCGGCAGGCGGACTCTCAACCACTGAGCCACCAGGGAGGCCCTCAAACTCACATTCTTTACCCAGCTATTTTGTACATATCCTTTTATGTCACTGCCTCAGAGAAAACTTCCCTGACGCCCTGTCTAAATTAGGTCTCCCTGTTTTATTTACCCGGGGAACTCTTACTTTTTCTTCACAGTAATTATCACCATTAAAATGCTATTTCGTTGGTGAGCTAATCTGCTGCCTCCTTCACTAAACTATAAGCACCGTAAGGTCAGGGACAGGGACATTATGTATTTTTTAACCAGTGTATGCACAGTGTATGCCTGAAGCACAGAAAAGGTACGCATTAAATATTTGTTGATGGAATGAAACGCAGACAGCTTAAAACCAGCACATCCACTTATTTCACCAAGTTGACAGTAAATATTTACGCTTCTCTGAAGGACTCCAAGAGTAGTAGTAAAAGATGCACTAAAGCTTTAAGTAACCAATTTGTATTGCTGTTCTGTTCATCTTATCCGTGCTTTCCTCCCCTCTCTTCTCTCTCCTCCCCTCCCCTCCCCACCCCCTTGCCTTCCTTTCCCTTCCCTTCAAGAAGCATTTCCTCTAGGTTATCAGTGAAAGCATCAGGGTACCTGAATCCCACAGAACTACATGGAAGGGCTTTCTGTGAATCATTGGCCCATGCCCACAGTTAATTTCTCGCCCAAATTTTCATTAGTTATTTTCAGTGATTCCAGAACACCATAGCTCCAGAGTCTAACAGTAAACATTCATCTGGAGATCCAGACTTTTAGGGAATATACCAGACCAGACTCCCCCAAAGAAGGTGCACTGGTATACAAGCAACAAATTATTTCTCTCCAGTTCTTTGAAGATTGGGAAGTACTGGGATCAGAGTACAAAGTGGCCTGTATCACCCTGTGTCCAGCCCTTCTATTTTAGAAGACCCTTGTTTTCACCAAGTAGCAAATATGAGTCTTCATGATAGAAACCCCTAATATATGGCTTTTGAAAGGTACCCTGCTGTGGTATCATGGCTGTTTGAAACCTTGGTGTTCTGTAGGTCATTTGAGGACCCCCAGTTTCTCTTTAGTTACAGCTGTTGCTGCTAATTGGGAGTGTAAATCAATTGTATTGTCCAACCCGTCGTGTTCCAGACCATCCACAGAGGCCTCAGTACCGTGTAGGCACTGGTACAAGTAAGATTCTCTTAGACACTCAGGTGTGGTTTCAGGTAAGCATCATAAATTTGCACCAGCAGAGTACTGAGACCTGACATTTTTAGCCCACTGGAGACTTTCATTCTGGCTTAATTTTGTGCCTCTCAAGAGGTTAAAAAAAAAAAAAAAAAAAAAAACTACTAAGTCACACACTGTCTCTCAGAGAGTAGGAAGGAGTAGTTATCATTAATTCATAAGAACTCAAGTAATATTTCAGCTGCACCCGTGTAAAGTCCCACCAGGCTTTTTGCCTTATATACTTTGGTTCATCTTAGGACCCTCTGAAGGGTCCTAAGGACCCTCTGAAGTTTTGTTCCAGACTTAGATTACCTGAGATGTCTCATGTTGTGGAGACCTGCTGTGGGTGACTCTGGGACTCCCTACTTCTCAGAGGTGATTTCCATAACTTGAACACATCTTTTGAATTCCTTAAAAGACAATTTTGTGCTGAGTGGTACATTCACCAGTGGAATCGGCTTCACTTAAGCCTTACTATCCAAACAGAGTTATAGTACAAGCTCGGCAGACTTTCCAGCAGAATTCTCACACTGGGGAAGGCATATGGGGTGTCTAAAACAGGTTTGAGGGTGGTCAGTCAAGCTGAAGATATCATTTGGCAGGAATATTAAATATCCCACCTGTGAAAAAATGAAAATTAGCTTAATTTTCGTAATTTGTAGTTGAGAGCCTCCATGTGTAGATTTCTTTTTTAGTACCTTATCCAAGATATGGATTCATTAGCTGTAGATTATAAAACTCAATCCATAGCAGTGTAGCTAATCTGAAATTGCAGAGAGAATAATATTGGAATCATTTACAACACTTAAAACTAAGTTAAGTGGAACAAACGCATGAAAACCTAACTAGCGATGCACTCAAAGCTCTCTGGCTCCCTCATCCTGCCCTCCTTTCTCTTTCTGTTAGAAGTTCTCTTGATGACAACATCACTGCATGTTACGTAGATGCAAACACTAAGAGTTTTGGAGGCATATAAATAATAATTTAATTAAAAAAAATTTTTATTGGAGTATAGTTGGTTTACAATGTTGTGTTATTTTCAGGTGTACATCAAAGTGAATCAGTTACACATATACATATATCCACTCTTTTTTAGATTCTTTTCCCATATAGGCCATTACAGAATATTGAGTAGAGTTCCCTGTGGTATACAGTGGGTCCTTATTAGTTATCTATTTTATATATAGTAGTGTGTGTATGTCAATCCCAGTCTCCCAGTTTATCCCTACCCCCCTTACCCCTGCTAACCATAAGTTTGTTTTCTACATCTGTGACTCTACTCCTGTTTTGTAAATAACTTCATTTGTACCCTTTTTTAGATTCCACATATAAGCGATATCATATGATATTTGTCTTTCTGTGTCTGACTTACTTCACTCAGTATGACAATCTCAGGTCCATCCATATTGCTGCAAATGGCATTATTTTGTTCTTTCTTATGGCTGAGTAATATTGCATATATGTACCACATCTTCTTATCTATTGCTCTGTTGATGGACACTTAGGTTGCTTCCATCTCCTGGCTACTGTAAATAGTGCTGCAGTGAACATTGAGGTGCATGTGTCTTTTTGAATTATGGTTTTCTCAGGGCATATGCCCAGTAGTGGGATTGCTGGGTCGTATGGTAGTTCTATTTGTAATTTTTTAAAGAACCTCCATACTGTTCTCCATAGTGGCTGTACCAATTTACATTCCCACCAACAGTGTAGGAGGGTTCCCTTATAATTTAATTTTTTGATTTAATAGTCCTTCCTCTAGCTTTCTCTGGCCAAGTAAAGACAGTAATTTTTTCACCATCAACTAAGAAATTAATTAAGCAGCATAGATAATGTCAGCATGTCCTGGGTTTAACCCAAGAAATAGTAGAGAAGGAGAGAACTAACAACTGGTGTGGTTCATTTCTGCCAAGAATTGTACAAGGTACTTTATACATTTTATTAACTCTGTCATAGCCACTCAATAGTTAATACATTATTATACTTATTTTTCATAAATGAAGTAATGTCTCAAAGACATTACAGTAACTGCACCAAATAACACCGATAATATCATGTTAAACCTAGGCTCAACCTCACAGATCTGATATTGTACCCACAGAAGATTGACTGTAATTATAGCCAGTCTATGAAGCAATAAATGTTTTAGGGCTTCCCTGGTGGTGCAGTGGTTGAGAGTCCGCCTGCCGATGCAGGGGACGCGGGTTCGTGCCCCGGTCCGGGAGGATCCCACGTGCCGTGGAGCGGCTGGGCCCGTGAGCCATGGCCGCTGAGCCTGCGCGTCCGGAGCCTGTGCTCCGCAACAGGAGCGGCCACAACAGTGAGAGGCCCGCATACGGCAGAAAAATTAAATAAATAAATAAATAAATGTTTTAAGTATGGATGAAAGTTTTGAAAGCAGCAGAAAAGCTAATGGAATATGGCTTTGTTTTGTTCTAAACGTAAGATTCTGAAATTGAAATGTAAGTTTCAGTTTATATTCTTTCAAAAATAAAGGTTTTGCAGGGACTATTTAAAAATAAAAGTGAAATCTTATTATTTAAAATATAATTGTTTTAGGTTCTTTTTTTTTTTTTTTTTTTTTTGCGGTACGCGGGCCTCTCACTGTTGTGGCCTCTCCCGTTGCGGAGCACAGGCTCCGGACGCGCAGGCTCAGCGGCCATGGCTCACGGGCCCAGCCGCTCCGCGGAATGTGGGATCTTCCCGGACCGGGGCACGAACCCGCGTCCCCTGCATCGGCAGGCGGACTCTCAACCACTGCACCACCAGGGAAGCCCTAGGTTCATTACTGAATAAAAGTTCTTTATTGAACGCCCCATTAAAAATCCCAAAACATCAAATATTTAACATTAGGTACCTAACTAAGAGTGCTCTGAGTATGAAGGAAGAAAGTGAGACAATGAATTAATTATGTACTGGTGTTTAATGATTCAGGCATTTTTATTGATTCAAATTATGGTAAAGTTACTCAGACTAAGGGAGTGAGGCATAATTTTCCAGGAATGCTCCTACTTCTTTTTTTTCCATTTGAAACATATAGTGTTTATTTTTTTGTTTTGTTTTGTTTTTGGATATAGTTGATTATATATATAGTGTTAGTTTCAGGTGTACAGCAAAGTGAATCAGTTATACATATAGCCACTTTTTAAAATATTCATTTCCCACATAGGTCATTACAGAGTATTGAGTAGAGTTCCCTGTTCTATACAGTAGGTCCTTATTAGTTATCTGTCTTACATATAGTAGTGTATATATGTCAATCCCAATCTCCCAATTTATTCCTCCCTTCCATCCCTCCTGGTAACCATAGGTTTGTTTTCTACATCTGTGACTCTATTTCTGTTTTGTAAATAAGTTCATTTGTACCATTTTTTAGATTCCGCTCCTACTTCTTTTTTCTTTTCTCTCTTAATATCTCAAGTATACTCAGAGACATCTTCACAGATTCCTGGGCACTACATCTGCAGCCCAGATTTCCATAGTGAAACAGAAGTGTTAGGCTCTAGCTTGTCTTCCAAGTGAGGGGAGGAATAGGTAGTCCAGGAAAAGGCCACAGGTGTACTCCCAAAGCAGGGTCTATGTTCACTTCTTAACCTAATAAAGATACCATGAATGATACAGCACCATCATCAAAGTCGGGGTTCCATGATGAAGGGTTTAAAATGGAACAGTCTGTTAGCTCTTGCCCTTTGGCAAAAACTGTCACCTTTCTTAATTCTACAGACATGTCCAGAATGTCCTTGGGCTCCCTTAAATCCTCAATTTCCCACCAAAAAGAGTTGGCTCTACTTTCTGCTGTTTCTACTGGTTTAGAGAAGTTTTCTACTTCCGTATTTTGAAGTATTTCAGGAGTTGTTTCAATTTCTGTTAGTGAGAGTGTATCTTATAGTGGCGTGAAGTGCTGTTTATCACTTTCGAATCCCTTCCCTTGTCAAGAAGCAGGTGCCTACAGAAGCTCCTATCTAATCCCATAGGTGAAAAGATGATGTTCAAAACATGTTTCTGAAGACATGTAAGGGTCCTGGGAGACAATGTTCTTTAAAGTTGATAACACCACAGTAACTGAATCTCAGCATTATTTGCTTGAACCACTATCTAATGCTGGAATTTCTTCAGAACTTTTCTTACCAAGCTCTATTTGAACACCTGTAATAACTGACATCTTCCTGCCGACCAAGCCTACAGCCCAAAGCAACAGCCCTGCACCTTCACTGCATGATGAAATCACCTGGAGGGTGTTTAAAATGCCCAGGCCCATCCCAGAGGGTTGTTGTGAGAAACAAAGCAAGATGAAATATGTGAAAGCACTTTGAAAACTGTAACTTACAGTAAAAATGTAAGGTACATCATCATGCATCCTGTTAAAAATAATTTCTAAATATTCACCCATCATTCCAACCTATCTAAACTTTTTTAGGTCCTGATTCTGACATCTAACTTATTTTCTATCCCTTCCAGCTATATGTCAAACTTTTCTATTTAAAATTTCATTTGTCATATTCATAAATGAGTATTATTGAGGACCTACAGAATTCAAGACACTGGACAGTGTGCCTAGTATTCCTAGCCAGTGGTCACATTGGCCCAAGTTGGGGGCCCTCTTAGTGCCCTTGTTCTGTTGATGCCCTGGTCAGGCTTTCTTTGCTTTTTCATTGACAAGGGATTGGTGGTTTTAATATGTAGTAGTCAAATAGTTTCTCTTTTTTTTTTATCTAACCATGTCTTTAGACCTGTACATTTGCCCCATGTTGGTTTTTTTAATATTGCGTTTACCCCCTGTAAAAGCCCAAGGTCAGTCAGAAATATAGATGCTTTAAGTATTTCTAAGTATATTTTTGGCACCTTATAAGTAAATCGGCTTTTAGGATGTCTGCATGGTTGGTATTCGTTTGTCTTATTTCAGATCTGTTCCTAGAGAACTAGGGTACTTTCTTTTAATGTAACCATAAAGCTAAACCTAGCACAAGATGCCAGAGTCTGTGTCTTGCCATTAAGCCATTAACTCTTCCTGACTGAACTTTCCCTTCCAGTTTGGGGATGTTAAGAACCCTAAGTAGTAAGAATTCTTTTTCTGTCTGGCAGACACTTACTCCTACTTAAGTAGTTTCTCTGCCTCAGCAGAACCTGATGGAGATTCATTCCATTTTCTGTGTGGATCACTTATCCAACTGAGAAAAACCTGACACTGACTATTTTTAGATGGAGGAGGAATCAGGCTTTCTGGAAAATAATGATATGGAATATGATGATTGTGCAGTAGTCATGTATATGCCAAATCTTTTTAATAACCAGGCTAAAGGATTTCTCACTTTGTGGCTAATATTTCTACTTTCTCATTGGTATCGGTCACTTAAATGCTAGATTCATTTACACTTTTTACAGCAAGTAGGACATGAACCTTGTGAGTTTCCTGAAAGCTTGCTGCTAGTAGACAGAATTATGCCCTTTTTGTTAAGTCCTTACATTGGTACTGACAATGGAAATGCAAGTTTCCGGAGCTTGTACAGTAAGGGACACACACAGCCTTATCTACGAAGTGTGCCCAGGTCACTCTGCCTGAGCTCAGAAATCTCTGTAAGGAATTGTGTGACCTGACTTTTCTCACCCGCTCTTTTAAAAGTTTAAAAGCTCTTTATCATTTTTCTACGGGGGACAAGACTAGAGCCCTAGAAATTTTAATTGGAAGATTTTTATTAGCATTCTAAAAAACACATTTAAATATCTATAAAAACTGTCAGTCTATCGAATTTAATACTGAAACCCACCATGTAAATCCTAACAATTATTAATCGTTAGGATTAATTATTATAATTATTATAATTAGGATCATTAATGATCCTAATAATTATTTCATATGTTATTATTCCCTTAGCCAGGAGCCCCAACTCCCTCACTGATTTAGTTAATGGATCTAGTTTCCCCTGAAGTAAATACACAATAAACCATCACTCCACAAAGGGCCAAGAAAAACCAAGGCAGGCTTAAAGAATAATAACAAAACCAGAGAACTTATACTACACGGTACCCAGATCTATTAACAAGCTAAAGTAATTAAGACCGCATCATAAGAAGCACAGACCGATTGAGCAGTGGAACAGAGAAGAGAGTCTAGAAACAGAACTGTACATATATAGTCATCTAATTTATGACACAAGTGACATTGCGATGCACTGAGGAAAAATGATCTTTCCAAAAAATGGCGATGGGTCAACTATATCCATGTAGAGAAAATATATGGTGACCCTCCTTATCCCACACCATACGTAGAAATCAATTCCAGATGGACTGCTGATCTAAATGTGAAAATTAAATAGTAAATCCTGTAGAAAAAGCATAGGAGAACATCATCATGACTTTACAGTACACAAAGATTTCTTAAGGTATCAAAAGATACCTTTAACAGTCTGAAATAGTAAGCCATAGAGGGGGGAAATATATTTCCACACCACATACCCAATAAAGGACTCATATCAGAATATGTTTTTTTTTTCAATTCCCAGAAAACAATAAGCCAGATAACCTAATAGAAAGTTGTGGGCAGGGAGATTTGAACAGACAGTTTGTAAAAAAAGATATCCAAGTAGCCAATGAGCCATGAAAGATTGCTCAGCACCTTAGTTGCCAGGGAAATGCACATTGAAACCACAATGTAATACTGCTACACACCCACCTAAATGGTTATGATGGAAAAGACTGACCACAGCAAGAGCTGACAAACTTGTGGAGCAACTGGAACTCCCATTCCCTGTTGGTGAGATGGTAAATTTATACAACTCTTTTGAAAAACTCTTTGACAGTATCTCCTTAAACTGAACATATTCATACCCTACAGCCCAACAATTCCACTTCTAGTTATGACTCCCACAGGAATGCATACCTGTGTTCGCCAAAAGACATACTAGAATGTTCCTAGGAGCAATATTTGTATTAGCTCCAAAACAGAAAAAACCTAAATGGTAAAATGAATAAATTATGGCTTATTTATACAATGGAATATTGTTTAGCAATGAAAAGGAATGATCTCAAAATGATCCCCAACAATATGCATGAGTCTCAGAAACTTAATATTAAACAAAAGAAGCCAGATACAGAAGAGTACAGGCAGAGTCTTTTCTAAAAGTACAAAAGTAAGCGATACTAACCTAAGCTGCTAGATGTTAAGATGGTGGTTACCTGTGTGTCAGGGGAGTGATTTAAAGGAGCATGTGGTGTGGGAATTCTTTGATGCTGGTATTGTTCTATTTCTAGGTCTGGGTGTGGTTACACAGATCAGTTTATTAAAACCTATCAAGCTCCAACCTTAGGATTTATTCATTGCTTCATATGTTTGTTATACTTCATTAAAAATTTTAAAAACAAGCTAATACTCAGGGTACAAAAGAAAAATCAGTCCTGTAAAATGGAGGTGGCAATGTCAAAATATTCCAAAGTTAATAAAATTACTAGGTTGAGGCTGCTGCAGAGAATGAAAGTTAATCACCAGTCGTGCTTTAGCTAAACTCAAGATAACATGGGATGTGTTATTTAATTTCACTTGCATTGTTTGAACTCTTTTTCTGATATAGTAACTGTTCAACTTGACCCCTTTAACTCCCCAAGAAAAACTTAGGATTTCAGATAAAGCTCATTGGAATATAGAAGGTACGTTTTTTGTTGTATGGGAATATTTTCCAAGTAGTGTATTGCAATAGACAAAAATAAGTCAGCAATTTTTTAAAGTTAAAAAAAATTTTATTAGAGTTTAACTCATCTGAAAAGGGTTGAAATTATTAGTAGCATTATTTGAATAGGATGTCACTGATAAAAATACTTTTAACTAATGGGTAAGTTGAAAAGCCCCCAAAGGTACTTTTTATCTGCAGGAAGGTACAGCAGGCAAAGCTGCTGTTACCAAGCACAGTCTCTTGCCTCCCCTGGGAGGTTCTAATCAAGCCTCAGTGCTCTGATTGAAATGCAGGGCTCAAAGTGGGAAAACTGATTAACAAAATAAAAAACCTAAAGTGTTTCCCATGCAAGCAGTCATCAGCGTATCTTATGTAATTATGTAGCCCATAAATCAACACAGCGTGCAAGGACTTCAGTCAGAGTGTAAATATCTTAATGACTGAGACTCTTTAACCATGAATAATTTATATCTGCATGATCCATTTTTCTCAGCCATACTTCACTTCAGCAGAATAAACTAATCTTCTGTCAGCGGATGGGGTCTGCATTATTTCTTCCTGATTTTTCTTCTGTTTGTTTTTTTCATTTTGACACAGTCCATTTTTTTCTCTTGCACTTTCTTAAATAAGGGTTCCACATTCATCCACCCTGTCTGCTTGCTTTTATTTTTCCTATGCATCTTACTAGACATCTTGGAATAAAGCCAGAGCTTTTGGACTCCGGCTTTTCGTAAGGCCCTCTGTGGATGGAATTGGTTGGCAGCTAGGGAAATAGGCTTAATACCACAAGGCAGTATGAGCTTCCTGATGTTGCTGTGTGGAAACATTTATTATGGAAAGCAATTGCCAGAAAAGGCTAATGATCAATTAAACGTGAGCATTTGTAGATCCCCTTCTGTGATGTGGAGAGTAACTGCCACATGGTAATGCTGGAACGCAGTATTTGCTAAAATTGTTTGTTTTCCTAGGGCGCATTAAAATAAAGGCAGCTGAGAAGCATTCAGTTTAAATTCTCTCATCTAAGAAGCTCATCCTGAGCATCCCAGCTCACCATGCTCAGCCTATTCTGACCCCCATAGGTCTCATATCACTGCCATTCCCTTGACATGTGCCATAGATAATTGGTCATAATAATTGTGCCGGCGGTCCAGTGGTTAAGACTCCGCACTTCCACTGCAGGGGACATGGGTTCGATCTCTGGTCGGGGAACTAAGATTCCCGCATGCTAAGTGGCACGGCCAAAAAAACAAAAAACAAAACAAAATAAAAATAATTGCCTTTCCCTAGACAGCCCTATGGACAGGGAGCTTGAGTCACCTTCTGTGATGACATATTTGACATACTTTTTGACATACTTGAGTAATCTTCCTAGAAAGCTAGAAATCATATCTCATTAGATAACCCAATATTTTTATAAGCACTTTGACACTACTGTATTAAAGATTTCATAGGGGGTGGGGGGATTGCAAACATTACGTGTCCTGCAGATTTTTTAAAAAAGTAACTAGACACTTCATGAGGTTCAACAGAATAAGTTACCATAGTGGAATCCAAGAGTTCTATCCCATCCTCCTGCCTTTTGGGCAAGGGATCCCAAGGGGTTATGAGAAGGAAGGGATAATACATTTTCATCTTTGAGTCCCCAGTACCTTCTGAGATTCCTGTAATATAGTTAGCACTCAATAAATGTATTTTAAAATTCATGTTGTTCGGACTTCCCTGGTGGTGCAGTGGTTAAGAATTCGCCTGCCAATGCAGGGGACACGGGTTCAAGCCCTGGTCCGGGAAGATCCCACACGCCGCAGAGCAACTAAGCCCGTGCGCCACAACTACTGAGCCTGTGCTCTAGAGCCTGTGAACCACAACTTCTGAAGCTTGAGCGCCACAACTACTGAAGCCCACGTGCCTAGAGCCCATGCTCTGCAACAAGAGAAGCCACTGCAATGAGAAACCTGCACACCACAATGAAGAGTGGTAGTGCCACCGCAATGAGAAGCTCGCCGCAAGTAGAGAAAGCCCGCATGCAGCAACAAAGACCCAATGCAGCCATAAATAAATAAGTAAATTTATACAAAAAAATTCATGTTGTTGCAGGAATGATGACTTAGCCTGCAGACTTAGAAAGCCCAGTGTGCAGGAATGTGAGATGGGTGATCCTCTATCCTGGCAAGAATCTAGTTAGGCTTCTCCAGCCTCCTGGCGAAAGCATTTGGATTTGGTCTTAGTCATATATATAAAATGCCAACAGAGCAGGGTCTCCTCACAGAGGAACTTGTTGAATTATCTAACATCCAGCTTCTGCTGGAAACCTAAGTAAGGGAAAAGATTGCTATCTAGGAAGATCCCCAGAGAGACATCCAGTCTGTCTACCCAGGTATCTGTCTTTAGATCAAGTTGACCATCACATTAGCTTGTCGCATTTAGAGACACCAGCATTGATTTGCTTTTTAATCTTATGCCTCAGCTTTGATCAAGGAGTAGTCATTATGAAAATGCACTGAGGGCATTACCCATTATATCAGTTTGCACCATCTATATACAAAACTCCATGGGAGAGATAACTCTTAGAACTCCCTGCTACAAGAAAATTTCCACTGCAGGGATGAGAAGACTTCCTCTTCTCCAACAGTGAGAACTGCATAATTGACAATATTCCTGTAACTGTTGTAGTTTCCAGGCAGTATCGTCATATTTTTTAAATTGTAACAGAATTCACATAACATATAATTAACCACTTTAAAGTATAAAATTCAGTAGCATTAGTACATTCACAGTGTTGTGCTACCATCAGCTCTGCCTGGTTCTAAAACTGAAGCAGTCACTCTTTATTCCCCTCTGCAACTACTAATCTGGCAACCCCTGGCAACTACTAATCTACTTTCTGTCTCTGTGGATTTACCTATAATTTAGAGTCATTTTTGCAATTCAGTCAAAGCATCTCTATTAACCCTTGTAGGCAAACATTCGTAGGTGTTTTTATTCCTCCTGATTGCTTCTTTATATTACTTTTTTTTTTTTTTTTTTTTT
>RJWK010049314.1:0-16653 GCA_004363435.1 Platanista minor | reverse complement strand
AAGCTGGGACAAAGTGAGAGAGTGGCATGGACATATATACACTAGCAAATGTAAAACAGATAGCTAGTGGGAAGCAGCCGCCTGGCACAGGGAGATCAGCTCGGTGCTTTGTGACCACCTAGAGGGGTGGGGTAGGGAGGGTGGGAGGGAGATGCAAGAGGGAGGGGCTATGGGGATATATGTACACGTATAGCTGATTTACTTTGTTACACAGCAGAAACTAACACACCATTGTAGAGCAATTATACTCCAATAAAGATGTATTAAAAAAATAAAAATAAAAATGTGCTACTTCAAAAATAAAATGAAATAAAATAAAACCACTTCTGTTACAACATTGCTCTCAACCCTCGCTCCAAACACACAATGGCTTTTTATTGCCCCAGTGAATGGAGCCCAACCTCTTCTGTTGGTTTATGAAAAAACAAACAAACAAACAAAAACCTTATATTAAAAAGAATAAATCACCTGAAATTCTGTCAACCTGGCTGGCTTCATCTGTGCCTGTTTCTCCCCCATCTGAGCACATCCACACACAAGGGCACATGGCTTGATCACGGTGGGTGGACAGCCCTGCATCCCAGTGTCTGCCCTTTGCATTAGCTCTTGAGTGTTTCCTATGCTGGGAAGGAGACTTCACGCTGATCTGAGAGCCACTGACCCTACGACGGGCCCCAGCAGAGCCACACCCGCCTTGTGTGCTCACTTGGAGTTACACCAGCCTCCTCTTTAAAAAAATACAAAGACTTCGGCGGCCACTTGTATCCTGCTCCCTGGGCAATTCTGCCCACCTCAGCCCTGGCATCAGAACCTCAGCATCTCACACTGGAGAGTGCCTTGTTAAGTACTTCCTGAAATACATTGTGCAGAAGTCCTTCCCCTGCCTAGAGGGTCACAGTGCATGTCAGTGCATTAAAGGCACTGATAAGTCCTGCAGCACACAAGCCCGTTTAGCTTGCTTGAATCTACTGTTTCCCAAATGTACACGAATGAGGAAAAAAATCATGCCAACACCCGAGTCCTTAGTGTTCCTTGGCACACACTTGGGGGCATGCTAAGTGTCTGAGGTCACCTCGCACACTTCCGGAGCCATCTCCTGCTCAGAAGCCTTCCCGAAGGCCCCCACCATCTCCCTGGTAACCAATCTGAATCCTGAGCCTGGTGTTTGTGATCAACAGTGTCTTCTGTCCTTTTACCTCTTGAAAAAAGCAGCTCATTGTGGTCACTGCCACTTGCACACTTGCAGACCCGGAAGAAGCAGACCCAGACCAGCCCCTGACCAACTGGGTGATGTTAGGCAAACCCATTAACTTCTCTGAGCCTCAGTTTTCTCATCTGTGAAATGGAAAAGCCAGCACCTCAGCACCAACGTCTTAGGATTCTAGCCTCCCTAGGGGGTCTCAGCTCGCAACTCCAGCAGAGACCAGTGGGGCTACCAAGTCCAAGAACAGCAGCAAAGAGTAAAGGTGATTTTTTTCCCAAAGCAGTTCAGGAATGTGGAGTCAGGATGTCCAGATGTGAGACCCAAGTCTCTGTGACCTGGCTGCGTGGTCCTGGGTAAGGCCTTGGTCCCTGAGCATCACTTCCTCTCTGTAAAATGAAACAGGCCTCACAGACACACAAACATACACAGAGACCACACACACACAGAGACAGACACACACAAACACACACAGAGACACAGACACAAAACACACACATGGACACACACACAGGCGCGTGTAAAACTGGTGAAATCTGAATAAGATGGGCGGGTTGTGTCAATCTCGTGGGTGTGACGTTGCACTATAGTTACGTAAAATGCTACCACTGGGGAAAACTGGGTGATTTCTCACAGCTATATGTGAAATCACAATTATCTCAAAATAACACGTTTTTAAACAAAGAAGGCTAACACCTATATCATGGGGACATTGCGAGTGTTCCACAAGATGGCACATTTATCATCCTCTCCGTGATGCCTAACCACACAATGCGTGTCCAGTAAACAGACACTGAAGAACTGAATGAATGTAGGAACACGAGAAGCACATAGTAGGTGCTCAATGTTTTTCCTTATTCTTTCAATAAGGTCTTATCAGCTCGGAAAAGTAAACTCATTTGAAGCCTGCTTGCTGGGTATGCTGTCACCAGAGGGGCCCCTGTGGTCTCCCCACAGCAGAGGCTCTAATCACACTTGCCAGTTGGGCTTCCCTGGTGGCGCAGTGGTTAAGAATCCTCCTGCCAATGCAGGGGACACGGGTTCGGGCCCTGGTCCTGGAAGATCCCACGTGCCGCGGAGCAACGAAGCCCGTGCACCACAACTACTGAGCCTGCACTCTAGAGCCCGCGAGCCACAACTACTGAGCCCGCGTGCCACAACTACTGAAGCCCACGTGCCTAGAGCCCATGCTCCGCAACAAGAGAAGCCAGCACACTGAGTAGCCCACGCACCGCAACGGAGAGTAGCCCCTGCTCGCCGCAGCTAGAGAAAGCCCGCGCGCAGCAACGAAGACCCAACACAGCCAAAAATAAACAAATAAAATAAATAAATTTATTTTAAAAAAAAAAGACTTGCCAGCTGCCTGGGGGTGGGGAGGAGGACAGGCGTTGCCAGCAGAACCAAGAGCAGGGTTCACTCTTGCTTGGGAAGGCATGTATTCAAATCCCACCTCTCTCCCAAAAGGGCTGAGGCGGTTTCCAGCAGAGGCTCAGGTGTGAGACAGTCCGCCCGCACCCCCATACCTGCTCCCCTCCTGCCCGGGTCCCTGCCCACAGCCGGTCCAGGGAAGCTGCTCAGAGTCTGCCAAAGAAAACTTCCCGCTCCTGGTCTCCCAACCTTCTGGCCACTTGCTGCATGGCTAGCAATGAGGCCAGGAGGTCCCCAGGCTCCCCACTGCCTGATGAGTCCTTGCTAGGGCAGCCCCTGAGGTCACCCAGTAAGGGCCAAGGTGGGAGAGTGGGGGACAGGCCCAGGGTGGAGGGAGCCGAGGGGCAGCTGAGGTTCAAGAAGGCTTACTGCAGAGCTGCCACATCTGTGCAAACCCAGAAACAAGCTGGGTGTCCAGCAACAGGTGACCCAGGGTCACCCATAAAATTCCTGTTCTCAAAGGATACTAATCGACATGGGAACCACAGGATAACAGCTAGCCTGCTGCTCTCACCTGTTATAACTTGGTCCAACCTGCAAGACAACCTTAGATAAAGACTGCCACCACCCCACTTTACAGATGGGGAAATCATAGCACAGAGAGGTTCAGTAACTGGCCTAAAGACATACAGCTAGTAAGGGGTGAAGCCCCAAGTAGAACCCAGGCATCTTGGTCCACAGTGCGCAGTCCTAGCCCCTCTAAAAAACATCCATGCTGACCTAGGTGGAAAAGACTAGAAGACACATCATGATCCCACCTAGAGCAGTGTGTGCATGTGTGTGTATGCACGTACGTGCATTTAAAAAGGCTGGAAGCTCTGAGTGGCAGCATTCTGGGTAATTTTTATGACTTCCCTTGTATCTCTACGGTCTACCTCTTCAACACAGACCACGTTAGACTTCAGGAAAAGATCTGAAACTGTTAAGTCAGCTGCCCTCGGTCCCTCCTTTCTCTTTCCAGGTACCCTTCCTCTGCATGTTCCCACCCAGGCCCACAAGCTCTGGAAACTTCGCTCAGGGCCTGAGTCCTTCCTGGCCACCATAACATACCCACCCCCGAGGCCTGTCACGAGGTCAGGGAAATCTTCTCTAGCCAAAAAGCTTACACAGCCTTGCCTGAAATATACTTTACAGTGGCATAAACGGCTCTGTGCTCCCTAAATGTTCACTCTTGTCGGGGGTGGGGGGGCGGTGGTGGTTAAATGATGGCCCTTCTATTTGGGAGTCTATCTCACTGACATTAACACTGTGTTTACAACACTGGGAAATGTTTATGCTGGGACATTAAGTGAATAAGAGCAAGATGCACGACTGCACATAGAGTTTCATTTCAACTTTGAAAAAAGAATGCATTGAAAATGCCCGGGAGAAAACAAATAACAGTGTTAACAGCAGCTGTCTCTGAGCTACGTGGAGAGCAGGTACTGAGGCTGCGCTGGGGGAGCAGTGCTCCTTTATTCCTCCTCGTACTTCTCCAAATCCCTACAATAATAGTGGAATCATAATGAAAATAATAGCTGGCCCTTCTATGGGGTTTACTAACTGCCAGATACCAAGCACTTTACATGCATTAATTTACTTAACACCCTCTTGGAGGCAGGTACAATCACAAATGTTTCACAGAAGGAACCAGGGCACAGAGAGGTTAATTTACTTGCCCAAGACCACACAGCTGGGATTTGTCACCTTTAAAATAAAAATAAAAAAAAAATGTTTTTAAGCATTAAAACCATCTTTTGATATGAAGCCTCAAGGATGGAAAAGAATTTTACTATTTATTGAATGTGTACTGTTACTGATATACAAATAAACGTAACCTGCCCGCTTCTTTTAAAAACAAATCGCACGTGCTGGTGGGCATATACCCTGTACAGCCTCCGTGAAAACAATCTGACAGTTCCCTCAAACGGTTAAACCTAGGGTTACGATACAACCCAGCAATTCCACTCTACATATACCCTCAAGAGAAAAAAAAATACATTCACACAAAAACCTGTACATGAATGTTCAAAGCAACACTATTCACAATAGCTGAAAGATGAAAACAACTCAAAATATCCATCAACCACTGAACGGATAAACAAAATGTAGCCTATGCATACAAAGGACTATTACTCAGTCATGAAAAGATATGAAGTACTGACACACGCTACAATGTGGGTGAACCTTGACAACATTACGCTGAGTGAAAGAAGCCAGACACAAGAGACCACATATTGTATGATTCCATTTACGTAAAATGTCTAGGACAGGCAAATCCATAGAGACAGAAAGGAGATGAGGGGTTGCCAGGGGCTGAAGGGAGGGGAGAAGAGGGTTTCTTTTAGGGGTGATGAAAAATGTTCTAAAATTAGACAGTGATGATGGTCACACCATTTTGTGAATATAATAAAAACCACTGAATCGTACACTTTAAAAGGGTAGAGCTTCCCTGGTGGCGCAGTGGTTGAGAGTCCGCCTGCCGACGCAGGGGACACGGGTTCGTGCCCCGGTCCCGGAAGATCCCACGTGCCGCGGAGCGGCTGGGCCCATGAGCCGTGGCCCCCGAGCCTGCACGTCCGGAGCCTGTGCTCCGCCGCAACGGGAGAGGCCACAGCAGTGAGAGGCCCGTGTACCGCAAAAAAAAAAAGGGGGGTAAATTTTATGGTATGCAAACTTATCTCAATAAAGCTGCTATTGGAAAAAAAAATTTTTTTAAAGAATACAACTCACCCAGAAATAAGTCCCATGGTTCTGAGAGGACACAAGGTAGCCGTGAAGATGGAGGGGCAGTGGATTCACAGAAGGATACTGTTCACCATGCAGCCTCACCCTCGTGAGCCCCCCATTTGCGCTTAGGGCTGGGCATTCCCCATGGCTTAGCAGCTGGGACTGGCCTTCCACAGGCCCTCAAATTGCTAATGTAAAAATATCAAGATATCTGTGACGGGAGGGATAGACTTAGCTGGTGAATTGGAAATATCCCAGGACACTGGCGCTCTGCCTCAGCCTCTAACAGTCTCTGTGTTCATGGGAAAGTCCCTTCCCCTCCCTACGCCTTCTTTGATAAAGTGAGGGAGCTTGCACTCAAGGATCACTAAGCTTCCTCCCAGGACTAAAGAGACACTCTTGAGATTTGTCATAAATGCAAAGCCAAGAGAAACAAAAGTTTCAAATCAGGTTATAGATGAAATATACTTTGGAGCAAAAGCATGGATGGACACCAACATTTTAAACAGTGGATACTCTGTATAATAAAAAGTGAAACTTAACATTATTGACTATGTATGTTCTAAATAACAGAGCCGCCAATATATAAAAAAATAGCCAGCAATCCATCACAATCTGCAGTTCTGATATAATGTCTTTTTCTCTTCTGCATAAAAAAAATTAAGTCTAGCATCTTTCTGACTTATCTGAGGTTTGATAAAATCCCCTCAAGCAAAGAACATACCATCTTGACGTCACCTGTAGCTGTCACAAGGGCAGGCTGACAGAAATCATTTTAACATCCACTGGCTCAACACAGAGAGAAAAGGTCAGGCTTGGAAAATGTTCCCTTAAGCATAAATAACTTGGAAGAGGCCTGGTGGTTTCACAACATTTTGTCTACAATTTCAAAAAGAGAGCAAGAGAGGATGGATGCAAGTGCAAAAGAAATTACATTTCAAGCCCAAAAGGACTGGTTCAAAACATTAAAGAGGCATAGTCTCTAAATATAAACCTTTTGGGAGATCAATAATATTGATAAACCTCTAGCTAGACTGATCCACGGAAAAAAAGAGAGAAGGAACCAATGACCAATATCAGGAATGCAAGAGGGGACATCATTACAGAACCTACAGACATTAAAAGGATAATAAGGGAATATTATGAAGGAGTTGTGCCAATTAACTTGACTACCTAGATGAAATGGATAAGTTCCCTGAAAAACACAAATTACCAAAACTGACTCAAGAAGAAAAAAACCTTATGGGACAATTCTCCTTCAGCACCTCAGGTCACCCACCCACTGAATAAGGAAACTCAGGAAAAGGCTACCTACTGGAACAGGTTTTTATTTTTATTTATTTATTTTTATTTTATTTTGTGGCCACATGGCATGTGGGATCTTAGTTCCCCAACC
This sequence comes from Platanista minor, assembly GCA_004363435.1. Taxonomy (NCBI): domain Eukaryota; kingdom Metazoa; phylum Chordata; class Mammalia; order Artiodactyla; family Platanistidae; genus Platanista; species Platanista minor. The sequence continues at coordinate 9,919 of RJWK010049314.1, read as the reverse complement.
AAGGATCGAACCCATGCCCCCTGCATTGGAAGGGCAGAGTCCCAACCACTAAACCACCAGGAAAGTCCCTGGAACAGGTTTTTAAATGTGGATGAAACTCGTGTGTGTTTTGACTTGATGTCTCCTAGAAAGTTTATTTACTGTGATTTTTAAAGACATATACTTAATACCATCTTTATTGGTTTTTTTCCCTGTTTTCTCTGAGACTTCGGTTTTGCCAACCATGGAGCTCTTGAGGAATGCCATTCCCACGGCTGGTAAGGAATTGCTGTGTACAATGCCCCAAAGAAAAACCAATGGCGGGTCCAAGGATAAAAATGCCAATTTTAGCTATTTTTTCCATCTAGTTGGAGAGACAGGGCTGACAGATATGAAGCAACCAGAAGACAACATGAAACCACACGTAATAAAGTGATTAATTATTACCAACTGGGAAAAAGCTGCATACAGACAAGGGCCTAGGCCCTTGTGGGAGCGGGGGGGCGGGGGGAGACTTCAGCTGGTAGGAGTTAGCAATGGAGCCTTCTAGGACTGCGAAAATAGGCCAAAAAGTAGAAGAAACAGCACATGTCAAGATATGATGGTGGGAACAAGTCAGATGGTTTCAAGGAATACCGAGGAGTCAGCCCACGTGCACTGCAGTATGACTGTGTACAGATGGGTGCAGATGTTAATAGTGGCTCTTTACCTTTGGGGGTCACACACCCCTTTGAGAGCCTAATAAGAGACACTGATGTCCTATCCCCAGAAAACTGCAGATAAACCCCAGATTTTGCACTGAGTTTGGAGGTTAAGAAATCTGTATGTAAGAAAGGGGACACAGTGTTGAGAAGCATGGGTCTCTGCAACCCCCCTAACTCCTGACTCTAGCGTGTACCTCTTCCTCATGGCCTGAGCCAAAAGGTGCCCCCTCCTGGTTCATCTCATCTCACTCACGGGGTCCAGAACCCTGTGTTTTTGAGGTCTATGGGTCAGCTCTCGAGAATGATGAGGACTGGAGAGGAAACTAAATGACAAATAGCAAAAGTAGTAAGAGCCTGGGCATATATCCAGACAAAACTATAATTTGGAAAGATACCTGCACCCCTATGTTCACAGCAGCACTATTCGCAATAGCCAAGACATGGCAACAACCTAGATGTCCGTCGACAGATGAACGGACATAGAAGATGTGGTACATGTATACAAATGGAATACTACTCAGCCATAAAGAAGAATGAAATAATGCCACCTGCAGCAACACGGATACAGCTAGAGAGTATCATACTAAGCGAAATAAGTCAGAAAGAGAAAGAAATACCGTACAATATCACCTATATGTGGAATCTAAAATACGACACAAATAAACAGCTCTAGGAAACAAAAACAGACTCACAGACCTAAAGAACAGACTTGGGGTGGCCAGGGAAGGGGGAGGGGGGCGGGGGCGGGGGAGGGATGGAGTGGCAGCTTGGGATGAGCCGATGCAAACTATTACATATAGGATGGATAAACAACAAGGTCCTACTGTACAGCACAGGGAACCACTCAAAATCCTGTGATAAACCACAACGGAAAAGAATACGAAAAAGAAAATATGTATGTATGACTGAATCACTTTGCTGTACAGCAGAAATTAACACAACACTGTAAATTAACAATACTTCAACAAAATTTTTTAAAAATAAGAGCCAACCTTTATTGAGCATGTACTACGTACCAAGCCCTGTAACACACACACACTACAGTAATTCCCATATACAGATGAGGAAACAGGCCCACAGACCGACAAGCAGTCAGGTGGCACATACCTGCTGACTGCCACCAAATACCAGTGTGGTTCTTGTCAGGGCCAGAGGTCACGTGAGGGTCAACCACCTGAATGCCCCCTTCATCTCTCAGATGAGCACTGGGAGCCCGGGGAGGGGACAGCTCAGACCCCAGGTGCCTCAGGCTACTTCCAGGTTTCCCATCCCCCTCCGAGTGGGGCCTCAGATTCCTCACACACCCCTCCTTCCTCTGGCCCCGGTAACCACAGCAAACATTTCTGGGGTCTTGACAGCTTGCCAGGCTCTCACTGGGGGCTTCAGCTGCCTCCCATTCCCCTGAGGAAGGATATCAGATTGTCCCTGTGTATGGGCGAGAAGCCTGGGGCTCAGAGCCATGAATCATGCGGAGGACCACGTGGGTGGCAGGGGTGGGTGGCGAGGTCTGACTTCAGAATACCCTTGGCCAAAGCAAACCATCCGCCCATGGAGAGCAGACCAGCATGGCCTCACCTGGAGCCATGGTTCCAGCCCCGCTTTTGTACGGATGGCTGGGAGAGCAGCGTGACACTAAGCAGAGAAATGAGGGCTTCCTTCCAGGAAAAGTCTGGGAAGTGAGTTTCTGACGTCCTTGCATATCTCTCCCCAGAGCAGAAAGGCTCCTATGTTTGCAGGGTCCTGGCAGGGACCCTGAGCCCTCCCTAGGACCTTGGTCTGGCCTGAAGCTGCCCCCAGTAGGGTGGTGGGGAAGGGCTGGGGGCACTGGCAGCCCTGCTCCTACCCCTCCCACCAGCCAGGCCCCCCAGAGCCATGCGGCTGCCAGTTTCTGCTGATGCCAGGTTCCGCCTGGTTAAGGCCCCAGCGCCAGTGCAGCCAGAATCACAAGGGATCCCGTCACACCCCTTGCGGCACAGAGCCCGGCACCAGGACACCACAGCGTCAGCCTGTCAGCTGGGTCACCCCCTGCTGCCCGGTGCCAGACCTGGAGGTGACAGAGGCAAGAGGCCTCGCAAGGCTGACTGCTCCCCCGTGGTGCCCAGTGTAGCTGTGTTGCTGTGTCAACCTCAACCGTGGCCCTATCCAGGCTCAGCGGGACCTTGCCCAGTCACTGCAAAGTCACCCCAAAGGGCCTAGCAGGAAAGACAGGTGCCAACGTCCCTCGTTCACCCACCAGATTCCTATTCACAGGGTCAGTGAGACAATGTCTTCTTGTAAGCATCTAACATGTGGCAGCTGCCACTGCTGTTTCCTCATCACCATCATCCTCGTCATCGTCATCATCCCATCTCGTTGATTTGAAGACCCACACTATCTGTTTTACATTTAAAGCTCTCTGAAATCAGGATGAATCTTATAATGGGTGAAGTGTCGGTTTCACGAGCAGCATTTTTTCTTGCCTAGTGGCATATAAAACAATCATGTGTTTTACAGTGGACAGACCCCGTCTAGGATGAGATAAACAACAGTATTCATACCCTACACCTGGCACAATCACGGTCCTTAACTCGGAGCACAGCATCTACAGCATAGTAGGGGCTCAGTGAAAACTCTGCTGAGTGAACCAACCCATCCCTTTGCTTACACTCCCTTATTTACAGCTCAAGGCATATATGTCCCCTCACTGTGTCAATTCTCCCCACAAACGTCTCCTAGGCAACACCCCTCCCAGGCCCCCTGCAGGTCCCAGAGTTTCCCAGCATGCCCCAGGGAGGTGGAGGTGGCTGTCCTCCGGGACCCGGGAGCAGGGCTGGCTGGGATGACTTGGACCACTGGCAGGCAGCCTGCCTCCAGCAAGGAGCCCCCGAGGACCTCCAGGCGTGGGCCTGGCTGGGGTGAAGCCACCGGAAAGTGTGGATTTAGCATGAGCTCCAAAGGGCCCACACGGACCAGAGAAGCCAGCGAGGGGGGACATTTCTGCTGCCCCCTCCCCCAGGAGAAATTCTACATATGAGTCCTAGGAAGCTCCACTCAACATGCTCAGAACAATCTCACCAAATGGGGTGGGGGGCCAGGAGCTGCAGAGCAGAGTTTGGCCAGAAATCTCCAGAGGATGTTCCAAGCATGCTCAGCTGAGCTCCGCAGGCTGTAGGCCAGATGCTCGGCTCTGGGGCTCCTGGGGGGTCCCTTGCTGAGGGTGGGCAGGGACACAGCTCTGGCCACCTGACAATCATGACATTAAAATGCAGACACCCAGAAAGTACCAGGAAGGGGCTTCTTTCAGACCCACTGCCCCCAAAGCAGCCAGTGGGGTGGAGAAACCTTTTGAGCTGCACGGAGAGACATGAATCCCACCCCGGACACCAAGAGCTGTGTGACCTCAGGCAAATCACTTTCCCTCTCTGAACCTCTGAAGCCTTGATTTTCAGACGGGGATGATTCCGATCAAACAGACTTCGAGACACAGACATTGCCAGAGATAGAAGGATACGTCTTTGTGATGACAGGGCCAACTCATCAGAAAGATGAAACAATCATAAACGAGCAAGAGCCTCGAAATTCACGAAGCAAAAGACAAAATTCGAGAGAGAAAAAGACAAATCCAAAATCGTGACAGATACGAACACCCCTCTCTCAGAGAACGTGATGGGGGGGGGGGGGTGTGTATGAGTGTGTCCGTGCAAGAGAGCACGCACTCGTGTGTGCATGTGAGTGTGCGTGCATGTGCAACGAGGGAGTGGGTGTCACAGTAAAGGCTTGTGAGCCTGGGTATGAGAGGTGTGTCGGGGCGTCTGTGCATAAGTCGGCGGGGCAGGGGACATGGGGGAAAGGCGCCATCCTCTCACGCCCGCACAACTGGCCATCCCAGGGCCACCAGGGCCCCCTCCTCGGGACCTGCCCCGAAGCCAGCGCCCCCCCCCCAGAGAAGGCCCGGTGCCTCCCCATCACGTGGTGAGTGACAGGTGAGTGAGGTCCGGGTTTCGCCCGCTAACGAGAAAGACTCCGGCCACCCCACCCCATGGGCTGGGAGCTCCAAACACCAGTTCCCGCTTCCCCTACACAGTTTTTGAAAAGCAAAGAAAATGCAGTTTCCCAAGGGAAGGAGGGTGAGAGGCAAGAGAAGCAGTCCCTCCCTTGGCGGGAGGGCTGCTGGCTGAGTGCAGCCAGCTCAGGCTGCACGCAGGCTGGGGGCCAGGGCCACCCTTCTCCGGACCGGGATATGCAGGTCCCCATGGAGTCTTGGCTCCTGCACAGACAGGACAGAGCCCTTGTTTCTAGGACGGCACTGCCTCCACCCCCCCAACCGCGGACCCCAGCAGGATGCAGGGGACGGCCCACAGTGAGGCTGCCTGACCTCTGCTTTCCCCGTGCTGGGGGCCCTGTGGCAGCAAAGGTGCTTGGTTCAGAGGGCCCTGCCTGGGGAGCCCCGCTCTGACTATTCCGGGCCTCCCTGTCCAATGGCCCCACGGCATCGTACCATCACACAAAAGAAAGAACAGCATACAACTGAGCAAGACCCTCCGGAAAGGAAAGGGCAAGCGGAGATATCCCGCCGTCAAAGGAATCAGGATTAAAAGAGCTGGCACCGAAGCCCATCGAAGGCCACCCTCTCGGGCCATCTGAGCCTCAAAGGCTGAATGGCTCCTCCAGGCCTCCCTTGTCTTGGACCGACGGTCGTGGACACCAGGACCTCTGATCCCCCCCGCCACGTCCCGGGGCTGCTGCATTTGGGAGTCTGCAAAGCCCACGCCTGTCTCCCACCTGTCTCCATCCCTCCCAGGCGGCAGAACCCTCACAAGCCTCTTAATCCCCGTCTGCGAACCCTCGTCTGCAAGCCGGGCGAGCTTTACGGGTCTGGGAAGGCTTATAAACCAGCGCTGCAGTGTGCCGATGCTGGGACCCATCCCCACGCCAGCCCCCTCGGGGAGCTGGTGCAGGAGTCCAGGGGCAGCCTCCTTGTGTGGCTACAGCAGGGCGGGCCTCTGCCAGCCCCACAACCTCTCCTTCCATGGGTGCCACTCAAGCCCGGGCAGGGGGAGAGGCCGAGGCCGGGCGTTAGACCACTGGCTCCCACACATCCCAGCTCTGCCACGTAACCCAAAACTCTCAGGGGCGTGAGCCTTGGCCTCCTCATCGGAGATGTGAGACTGATGCCACCTTCCCACAGGACAGTCCACGCCACCCTCCGTGGCCCGAGGAGGAACGGGCAGTCTGGGGAAGAGGGCAGAGGGCTACATGCGCTCTTAGGACAGTGGCTGGCACAGAGCGGGCACCATCAGCGTCATCTGCTACAGCCAGCATCGGCATCGTAACCACCACCATCTCCTCAGACCTCACTGTGTCTGCATCAGGACCGGGGGGCTGGACAGGACCTCAGCGATCTTCCTTGTCACCGGCTCTGCCAACAATTGATACTAAGAGGTGGGCAGGACAACGTGGCCTCGGTGGGCTCTGACCTTTGAGGGGTCTTCCTTGGACCCTGGACTGCTTGCTCTCCCCACTTCACTCTCACCTGCCAGGTAGAAACAGCTCCAAGAGGTGGTGCTCCTGCCCAGGGTCCCGGCATGCCTGCCTGGCTCTGCTGTACCAAATACCAACTGTGACTTCTGTGCCATCCATTCAAGGTTGCTGGCACCTCTGGAAGGAAACCCAATCCAGCAATCAATTTCATCCAGGGTTCCACACCAAACAGGTCGGGCAGCAAGAGGCTGGGGCAGCCAGTGATGGGGCAGAGAACTTCAGAGCCGCTGGACTCACAGAGCCAAGCTAGGCCTTGACCCCAGGGGTCTTCTCTCTCCACCCCCCAATCCCACTCCTGCCAAAAGGTGCAGAAAGATGACAGCTTGACAGCTGCATAGGAGCCAAGGGGCTCAGCCACTAGTCCAACATCTGCTCCCATTTTTACAGAGGGGAAAACTGAGACCCAGACAGGTGGAGGGTCTTACCCAAGGCAACTGAGTGCTGGGCCCAGAATCTGGGTCCTGTGATTTCCAGGGGTGTAGCTACAGCAAGTCAAAATCTCCAAGAGCTCAATTCTTAATAAAGCTTCTCTTATCCCAGGGAGAAGACGACTAACTCCCAGCTTCAAACAAATCCAGCGATGGAGACCAGCCACAGAAGGTGCAACGGTGGCCAGTGAGTTGACGGAAGGAACACGGCTTCAAGGAGTCGCAAATGTGACTTTTTCAAACCCAAGTCACATCATGCTATTTGCTTGCCTAAAACCCCCAGTGGGAAAGTGGAACTTAAAGGGTCAACATGGAATTACCAGATGACCCAGCAATTCCACTCCTGGCTATCTATCCAGGAGAAAACACAGATCCAACACAAAAACCCATACCGCTGTAAACATTCACAGCAGCGTTATTCACAACAACCAAAAGGTGGAAACAGCCCAAATGTCCATCCACTGATGGATGGATAAACAAACTGTGCTCTATCCATGCAGTGGAATGGTATTCAGCCATGAAAAGGGCTGAAGTACTGATTCGTGCTACAACGTGGATGAACCTCGAAAACATAAATGACGAAAGTCAGACGTAAAAGACCACATACTGTATGGTTCCATTCTTACGAAATATAGAATAGGTACATCCATAGAGACAGGAGATTCATGGTTGCCAGGGGCTGGGGGAGGGGGAGTGACCACTAATGGGCAGGGGGTTTCCTTCGGGGGTGATAGGAATGTTCTGGACTAGATAGCAGTGACGGGTGCACAACCCTGTGAATACACTAAAAACCACTGCACTGTACACTTTTAAAACGGTGAGTTGTGTAGGGTGTGAATTATACCTCAATTTAAAAACAAAACAAAAACAATGCCTTCTCAGGGTCAGCCCACAGTCCTGGCTCCCCAGTGAGGTCGCCCTGACTGGTCCCTGCCCACCTCTGAGAGGAACCCCGCCTTGCCCTCCGGCACCCCGGCCTCCTCACTGTTCCTCAGGCCCCTGCCAGATCCCCCTCACTGCTCAAGTGACAGCCCTCAACCCTCCCCTCTCCCCACCACTCCGTCACCACCATCACAGCCCCTCCCTGCACAGGCCTGGTTTGCTCACTGCTGGGTCCTGATGCCCAGGACAGTGCCTGGGATACAGTAGGCGCTTAGTAAAGACAGACTGAACAAATGAGTAGAATCCTTTTGGTGACTGCCAAGCCACACCTTCAAGATAAAAGCCCCAAACTCCTGGGCTGTGCTTCCAAAATCTCTATCAGCAGTTCTCACCCCAACTCTGGAATCTTCCAGAAGCTTTAAAATACCAGTGCCACCAGGGCCACCCCTCAGAGATTCTGCTTTAACAGGTTGGGGCAGTTGATTCAAATGTGCATCCAGGGATTCAAAACACTACCAACCCTTTCCACCCCATCCCCTCCTTCCACTTCAAGAGGAACTATTTAAGGTTCTCCAGCAAATCCCACTCCCCACATCCAGGCTTCTGCTCGTGCTCCTCTGCCAGGAGCACATGACCCCCTTGTGGACCTGGCTGATTCCTTTTCAGTCTTCGGGTCAGCTTTGGTGCCACCTCCTCCGGGAAGCCTTCCCTGAACATACCCATTTCCCATCATCCTATGGGCTCCCAGAAGACCCCAGCACAGAACTCAACACAGTGCACAATCACAGCCGGATCCCTACACCCTCCCCCATCCCCCATTCCCCCAAGGGCAGGGCCTGCCAGATTCCACATCACATCCTCAGAGCACCTGGTGCACTACAGGCATGCAAACAGTTTGTTGAGCTAATGGGTAGAATGGGTACAAACGTTTCTCCAGGGCAGCCCTGGTCAAGGGCTGAGCTGGGCCAGGAGGCAGAACTGCGCCAGCATCCCTGGCACAGGACTGGCAGAATTTCCTTCAAAACTTATACATCTAACTACCTTCTATTACTGAAAGATCAAACCAGCAGAAGTGGGCTTAGGCTGTGGGCTTGTTGGTCCTCCTGGTATAAAGTTGCCTGAAAGATGATGATCGTGAGGGTTTTGTGACCGTAATACTTTACCCTCCCCAGGACAGAACTTCAGGGTGTTTCGGGGACCCAGCATCACATACCCCAATTTTAAAACCTAGACCCCAGGAAACGGGTGGATATTGAACAAAGAGGCCAGACGTACATTATGGGCATGACAGCTCACAACACTGTATCACATACTTGAAAGGTGATAAGACAGTAGATCTTAAATGTTCTCACCACAAACAAGAAATGGCAACTTTGGGGCAGGGGGGATGGAGGTCATTTCGCAGTAGACACATGTATCTAATCAACACTCTGCACACCTTAAAACTGCATCCTGCTGTATGTCATTTATATCTCAGAAAGCTGGGGAAAAAAAAGAGAAAAAAATAACTATTAATAAATTGCTAGATATTTTCCCAGCAAGTCCAGACACAGCCTCAGCATCCTTCTCAACACAGTACCACCAGTCAGATTTCACGTGTGGCAGGCAAACCACCTGTGACCCCTGAGGACCAGACCTTTCATTTTGACAGTTGGGGAAATGAACAAAGGTCACATGGCCAGTAGAAGCTCCTTCCACAACTGCCCCGATGAGGCTCCCTCTGGGGGCGGCATGGCAAACAGAAGCCAAGGTCCTAAACGCTCTTCGCAGAGGGCAGAAGCGTCACCCCTCGCCACCGTCCCCACCAGGATATGGACCTAGGACAGAAGATGGACCTGAATTCCAGACGCAGGCTCTTCCTCGGCCAAAAGAATGTGCCAATGAGGTAAACCTGCCCAGAACCTTCAACCCCTCCGAAGAGTCACAGCAGAGTTAACCTCCCAAGGGTCGGACCCAGAGCGATCTAAGCAGAGAAGGGGCCAGAAGGCTCTGGGCAAGTTCCCCTTCCCTGCTTCCAGGGAGGCTGAGTTTTGAAGACCTCTTGCCATCCCAGTTGTCTCTAATCACCTCCAGGGTTAAGGCAAGGCCCATCTGGAAAGTTTACTCCCCTAGCAGATGGCTCCCAACCCGCCAAGAAAAGCAGAGACCTCCCCTCGGAGGAGGTGGTCAGAGCTTGGGGAAGGCCAAAGCCCAGTCACTTCCCAGCAGCTGCCAGGCAGAGGGTGCCAGTGTCAGCCCAGCCGGGCAGCCTTTCCTGGCACCTTCCAGAAGCTTTCCCCCATCCTATCGCCTTGCCCAAGTGCCCCTGGATCCTGGATCCGGGGAGGAGGGGCTGCCAGGCCCTCCCTGAAGAGCAGGGAGCCGAGTGGGAGCAGAGAGCCGGGAACACGGGAAACAGATGTGCAT